>JASDQU010509561.1:24004-37383 GCA_032191745.1 Picea mariana
TATAGGTGCTGTAAATTTTATGTTCAACTGAAACGCCAGAAAATCTTTGTTTGGGGGCTGTTTTAATCGAGAAGCCAAGAAAATGGTGCGAGCATTTTTTGGGTAGTAAATGAGAGACTGGTAGTCATCAAAGTAAAAGCCCATAAACCAGCCAAAACCATATAAGCCGCAATTTGAAATGAATGCCTATCATGAGTTTAAGTTAAGAAAAAACATATGAGCCGCAATTTGAAATGAAGGCCTATCATGAGTTTAAGTTAGAATCAGTGATTGCACAATGATATGCATATATTTGACACCAATCTGACTAAAATCATATAAGTTTGTTTGTTTGTTAGTTGAATCAGATCAGCAATGATTTTCTCCACTGTTGAGAAAATACATGAGTATTAATCTGCATATACAAAAAGCGCCGAATATACAAACGATTGCCACCCAAAGTAGCATTTGACGGTCCTGGTATCCATCTCCAAGATAGCAGAAGTGATAAAAACTGACCAAAATTCACTTCTGACCGCTGATCGAGAAATTCGTATAAAGTTTCTTAGTTCTGTAATAAGTAAAGCCTCCGAAAACGAAGGAGAAGACCTTAGACCGGTTCAAAAATGATCAAAAAAGGGGTCAAGGCACTCTACTTGAAGAAGAAGAAGAATAGAAAAGAAGAAGAAGGAGCAGCATACAATACATTAATCTGATTGATCTGAAGACGATGACAGGATGAAAGGTCCAATCCAACCAGTTAACTGCACTGCATACCTCACATTGATCAGGAATCATTCCATATACTGAAAATAGGGGCGTGGCAAACTGTGAGGCCATTAGGCCTCTGAGCTAAGGCCTGTGCAGGTGCAGTCGTCATCCAATTGTTATATGCAGCTGCATTTGAATCGTAGTTACCGGCCTTCACAGTACCTGTAGCTATCTGCTGCTGCTGCTGCTGAGGCAAGTAATAAACGCCCCTGGAATAGGGATCACCGTATAAGTTCATGCTTTCATAAGCTGAATTGCCTTTTAAACTCCCTTGTTCACTTTGACCAAAAGAGACCCTATTAGTCTGGTTATCGGTTGCTCCCATTGATTGATGCATAGTCGGTGTATTACTTGCCATCAGAAGCCCACTTCCAGCTAAATTATTAGCTGAAATGTTGGTGAAAAGTCCTGAAGTAGAACCGGCGCTATTGCTATCCACAGAAGGGGATTCCTGCAAGGTCATGAGGTTGTGCAACACAGTGGCATTGGTAGTCATCACAGAGGGCTGGAAGAACTTCTGGGAATGGAGGGAATGCAATTGCACTTGGAAATCTTGAGGTTGGTTTTGTTGCACTTCCTGCTTGCACCACATCCCTCTCTGCTGGTTTGCATGGTTCTGAAATGCAATCAGAGGCCACTCATGTCCGGTTTTGGAATTAGTAGCATTACTGTAATTGCTGGTTGCATACGAACTTAACGTACTGCTGTCTTCGTCATTGCGGCGTCCATCCACACTTGGATCTGATGGCTCAGCTTCCTTTATGCGTTTAACATGTCCTCCAACGGGCAATGTACTGCTAGCGAGGATGCTTTTAACATCATACCTACTCATGTCGAAGTTTGTCACAGCATTCAGACCTCTGAATTTTATGGCAGCGATGTCATAAGCTTCGGCTGCCTCTTCTTGGGTACCTGCAAAATCGTCAGAAGATCGATCAATACAACATTGATTTTTTTTTCGCATTTAGTTTGGAAAAAATTTATGGTGCTTACTGAATGTTCCCAGATATAGATCCTTGTTGCCAGCAACTCTTCCAATTCTAGCTTGCCACCTTCCATGCTGATGATGTCTGTAATATGATTTACAGAAACAATGTGAGCAACTAAAACTTCTTATAGCCCAAATATGTATTGAAATGAAAGAACAGTTCGATAGCTAGATGCTTCAAGAGTTTGTGCTAAAATATTATTCATCTTTAGAATGTAGAGACGAACCTTGTGACTCCACGGTACATAGATGCGCCTCTAGAGAATCCACTACTCTTTCTGCACCAACAATAATGAGCTCAATCAAAATCCAAATTCATGAATCGGACTAATTATCTTGAGATAAGTTCAGAAATATATGTACCTTCTCAGAGATGCAACGTATTCTTGCCTTGTCATGTGTTTCATTTCCTCCAGCTCTTTCTCATAATTGCTGATCTGCACATGCAATACATTGTGGTATACCTTGAGAAATCGAAACCTTATACAGTATACAAGAAAAACTACAGAGGATCGAAATCAAAGTGTGGGATTTAAAACGATGTCATACAGGAAAATTGGTGGTTGTTGTTGGACCCCAATATTTGAGAGCTGCAAGATCGTATGCTCTCGCTGCCTTCTCTTCTTTGTCATATCCACCTGTATAATCAGCAAGGCCATTTATCAGTTTCAGATCGCAAAACTCATTTTATGATATATATGTATGTTACATTCACAGTGGCAATGTACATCACGCTCAATCAATTGCTTTGGATCTAGGAAGCTCATCATCGGCTCCTAAAGGATCCTACTTGTCCTAACAAAGATTCTATTTATTTGCTCTTCTACATACATAAAATGCAGGCTAAACCAGTTCCTTAGCACAAAGCGAAGCTGTGATAACGAACAATAGCGAATGAAAAACGAGAACAGGAAAAATCGGTATATGTAGCTATTATCTACAGAAGAAACATAGAGGATGATGCTCACCTAGATACACTGTAGATTCGCCATCGGTGTCGTCCATATGGGTAACATCCGGACATACAAAGTACGCTGATGAGAATGTTGAATAGAACATATCGCAAATAGAAGAATCTAATAACATGGCTGAAGCACTATGGAAAGTTCAATAGGATTCCTAGAAATTACCTTGCCTGCCCTTGCGTGTCTGGCCTTCTCTTCTGCAACTGTTATCCCATAAATGAGCTTCATAACGCCCCGTCCACCTATGCCTGCAATAAAAATATAAAACCAAGGTCGTTAAACAGGAGATTTAAGACCCATTTCAAGTCTCAGATCGATTACATTCAAATTACTATATGCACCATTTTCTTATAGATTACCTGGTGACTCCACGATATATTGAAGTCCGCTGTCCAAATGTATCTATGGATTTTCTTGTCGCGGGTTCTGAAGTAGTTGGTTTGTCTGGGATGAGACGCTTCTTGCTATCAGGCAAAGAGGTGTCTAGGGTTCCATTTTGAGATGCGGCTGGAACAATGGCTAAGGAGGTGGTGGACTGAGAAGTTGGACTCATGGAGAGCTTTAAAGACTGAATATTTGTAAGGGTATCCATACCCTCTTTTGGCTGCTCAGGATTTGTTGCAGTGGTAGTAGTTGTGATCGTTGAACATGAAGCCCCGTTACCATAATTGGTATTGATGGTATTAGTCATCTTACTCTCTGCAGAGGAAGAAGTAGGCTGAGTCCTCAGCCATGTCTTGATCATGGAAAGCCCATTTATGTTATTATTGTTGACTCCAGATGTTTGCGGGAGTTGCAAAGTGCATTCAGGGAATATGTATTCGTTGGAGTTGTGATCATATGAATCACGGAGATTCAAGCTGTGTATGGCACTAACGCCGGACAAAGATTCCGCCTTGATGCTGTGCTGATCGTCAGAACGTTTCGAAGAATTAGTGGCCGACAATTCCGAGTCCGCAATGTCGAAAGCGTGGAAGCAATTAAGTCGAGCAGAATCGGACATGAAACTCGACTTCATATCGCCATCATTGAAAGATGGCGCCGCAGTGCCATACATGTCGTTTAAGTTAGCAGATGGCTGAGAGATCTCGCTTGTTCTGCTTTCCGAGTACTGCCCGCCGCCTCCTCCTAAAGAAGCGCCACCCAGAAAATCCTCCAGTTTGGGGCCTTCACCATCATGTCTCCTATTATTGTTATTAGTACTCTGGCAGATCATGTTATGGTCATACCGCGAATCGGAACACATATGATCACTTCTGCCTCCAACCAACATTGAAAGATCCGCGCTGATCAAATGTTGCTGGGACTCCGCATCCTGCATGCTCCTCGTTTGCTCCAGGTTCTTCAGATGCCAGTCTACAAAAACACAATATACACCATATTAGCAACAAATACTCGCAACCGAAATGTTCGACTGCGTACTATAATCAAGTACATTCAGAATGGATCCATACGACTATTGCTACTAGTACTAGTAAAGCCAGGCCATGCCATACGAATCTTCCTAATAGTCCAGCTGCCGTTGCACTCAAATAAAATGATGTCTTTACACACTAGAAACTTTTGTCAGTATTGAGTTATGAATCAATTTTCTTTGCTTAAATCTAGAGTACCACCGTACCCAAAATCAGAAATTATTCCTACTAAGAGAATACCGTTATCCAAGCGCCGCCATGACAAATACTACTGGAAACAGAAGCCCTAAAAACGAGAGTGGATAGTTTGCAAATGGGGTTGAAGTACCCACCTTCGTTTTGGGACCGGTTGATGGAGTCGAGGATGTAGAGCGAGCCGTCAGACCTGAGAGTCATTTCCGGGGGAATATGCATGTGCATAGGAGGCGGGGGAGCCTGATGAGCATTGTGAGAAAAACAATCTCTGCTCCCGAACCCTATATTCATATTGCTCGGGTCAGCCACACTAGAATGCACCATACTGCTCGTTGCTACCGTCACCGCCGATGCCGATTGCGACTGGCTCGAATCCTGCAACTCTACCGTCATATTGGGGGAAAGTGAGAACCCTAGCCAATTGTTCACCGACCCCATCCTTTCCTTTCCTCCGGAATCGGATGGATCCACAACACAACACTGCACTACTTACGACACTGAGATGTGTATATGCGAATGCCAAGGCCAACACCAATACCAACAACAACAACACCAAATTTGTATTTGGAGTGCACAGATATCCTGGGCGGCCCCTCGTGGATTCCGATAGCTTGGAAGCAAACGTTTGCTTTGGATTTTGATTTACACTTTGGCGGCCATGGAAACGAGTGTGATGAAGAAATGTGTGTTGAGGCGAGCAGCCATGGCAACTGATTCAACAGCAGTAGAAGAAGAAGAAGCAGCGGCGGAGCAGAATACTTGATGGGGTTTTGAAAGGAAAGAAACTAGGGTGCGGTCAAAAGCATCTTCCTCACCTCGGCCTTGTATTGTATTTTATATTGGGAAGCAAACCCAAAGCTGAATGGCCCTACAATCAATCAAATCGCACCTGACAAACGAACGAGGATCCGCTTCCTTGCTTTATCTATCAAAACCCCAACCCCGTCGTGTTTATAACCTTCTCAGACATCACAGATTGGGAGGGAGGGGGGACAAGGGTTGAGAAACGTCATTTCAAAGCCAGCAAGAGCGGAGGGGTCGTTAGAGGGGTGAAGGAGGTCACAGAAGAGGACAGAACAGCAACCGGACACACTTGACCAACTCGGGACCGCCGGTGTGAACCAATAGAGACACCCAGTGATCCTCCGTCAATCGTACCCTTGCCAAAGATTAAAATATTACTGTTTAAGGTTAAATAAGTAAATTCATCGAGAGTCGTATCGACCGCCACAAGCGAAGCAACGAGGCCTCTGTACGTGAAGCCAGCCCAGCCCATTTTTCTACTATTATCATTTCTTTTTTATTTGCGATAAGATGGCTTGGCCGCTCGTATCACGCTAAAGAGGGGGACAAGAATGACCAACATGCGGGGAATTCAAACGCGGACGTGTAATCTGGATGAGGACAGGGAGGGGTGCACCCTCATCTCACACGCGGGAAATAATATTAATATTAATGACAAGATATTTTTAAATAGTTCATCGAATTTAAATAATATTAAAATTAATGACGAGTAGTTCATGGAATTTAAAGAGCTAGGTTAAAGATTCTACAAAATGAAGATTTTTTTGGGGATATTTATTTGAAATTAGGGAGAAATTATTGTATTAACAGATTTAAGTGATTATTCATGTAGAATCAGAGTGTCGTGAGAGTTTTTCAGCATGCTGAATCCATTTCTACATTCAAAAATGGATTCTGAACAACAAAAAAAAATGACCAGATTACAAAAAAAAATCATTTTGTAAAACAACTAACCAAAACCAATTTAAAATCCAATTTAAAAGGGCTTGTTACTTGTATTATTCATTGTTCGCCTTTCACATTTGTTTTTATGTTTGTGTTTGAATTGTTATTATAATTAATATAATCTTAGAGTACGTAGAGGGGTAGGATTTGTGGAAGAATCCCATGATCCTCTCGCSTCCCTCCAATAATAATAACATAAGATGCCAACATGGAATGTTACAACTTGTTCTTCCAATGGAATTTCACTATCAATGTTATATCTCTGCCATCATTCATTCTTTGTTGTGAGTACACAGTGCCTATACACGTGTGTGTTGTGTTATGGACACATAATGAAAGAAACTTTGATGAGTCACACTCTCTTGAACCAAGATATCACCTAAAGTCTCTTATGATTGGGGAATAGATTTATATAAAGGGGTTGGGTTGAGGATAGTCATGAAAATAAGTGAGGAACAAGTAGACACGGTCTATGATTGAAAGAATTAGAGTTTCAAACTAAGAGTTGTTGCCATTTGTTTTATTTCTTCAATGTTGAGAAATGCATATACAATAATGTGAGTATTTTATTGACCTCGGTAGCCTTTCAATTCGACTCCCCTATGTGATTATTTCTCTCTCTTGAAAATTAAGTTCCTTGTGCATGCAAGCAAGTGTATGAAAGAATATATAAACATTAAAGGCACAAAAATCAAGGGGATGGTAGAAAAGTTTGGTTCAGGGACCATCAAGGGTAGGGATAGGGATAGGTATAGGGAAAAGGGACTATTTACAAACACAACACATTACACTTTCATCGATACGGGCTTATAAGAGGAAAGTGGGCCCTTATGTTCAAAGAGTATATACTCCAATTCCAAGTTAAGCTTCTAAGGAGTGCATGTGCCAAGTTGAAATATAATAAGTTAACAATGTAGTTTGTTTTATGCATGTGCATGTGATAAATTGATATCTTTTTGGATGTTAATTTCATGTGTAGTTGACATTATAAATGGTATTTTCATTTGAATATGTTTTGGAATACATTTAAATCTTAATATAAGTTAGTAATGTGTTTATGGATGTTAGCAATGTAACTTAGCAATTTGTTTATCGATGTAACTTAGGAATGTAACTTAGCAATTTAACTTAGCAATTTGTTTATCGATGTAACTTAGCAATGTAACTTAGTAATTTGTTTATGTAAGTAAACAATTTTTAAGAGAAAATTAATGGTCATAAGTAAACCTTTTGCTACAAGGAAGCACAATTCTATCATATTTTCTAATCTATAATGGATTATTATATAATTTATCATTTATATTGGTATTTTATGGGTGGAAAATTGGAGGAATTAGCTTGCAAAGTCCATTTTAGGGGCAAGTCCCAATTTGGTGATTTGGAGTCTCGAAAATTCAAAAACCGGTTCTAGGCATCAAGCAGCATATTTTGGGGTCAAAACTGAGTGAGCATAGTTCACAACCCCTCGATGTTGTTCTACACATTCAAAGCTTTCCAATGGTGCAAAAATTACCTTAATCGGAGTTTTATATGTGGAAGTTATGCCTCTCGCAAATTGACCTACCATGTTGGCCACCATGGTACCGAGTGGATGTCACACCAACCCCCATTACTCCCACATGTGGGGCTAGCCATGTCTAGAATTTCATGAAGATTCTAGAGGGTCCAAAACCCTAACATTAATTGAGGGCAGAGGCATGCAAAATCCCTAATCCTAACCCTAGACAACTATTAGGCTATGCTAAATAGTGGGCCACTAGGAAAGAAAGGGATCATGTTGTTTTGGTATTGTTATTGTTCCATAGTTGAGCAAGGCATCTAGGAGTGGGATATTGAAGTATAATAGAGAAGGTAGAAGATTTTGTAGCAGTTATTTAAGCCACAATGTCCATGGAAACTCCATGATAAGTGCCCCTTCTTTTGTACTTGTATTTCATAACTAAGAAAAAGAGAGAAAAGCATAGACCTCACCTTCTAGCTAGGTTTTCCCTCATATTGGGTTTCCCATGTCACATCTTTTGTTCATTTGTGTAGATGGTGTGTTCATTTGCTTGTTTCTTTCATTTCGATTTTAGTTATTTCTTTACATTTGAGTGCTACACTACTAGTAATATTAAATATGAGATCTAAGGTAATAAACTGCATAATAAAATATATTAGAATAGTGTAAGATCTATTGTGATGCACTGTCCTAGTGGAATATCCACAACAATTTACAAATCATTTTCCTAGGATTTATACACATCCCCAACCACTTATTCATATTGTCAAAGTAATTAAACCTTGATCTAAGATGCCATTACATACACAATTCACAGTTTCTAAAATGATCATTAATCTAGTTTATTGTATTTTGTAGGAGAATTGGTCAAATATTTTTCCTTCCCATCAATTTTGTAATACTRTATAATCTAATGCAATATAGAGTGTACATCATGTATAGAGTTCAACAATCTCATATTATTCTTGAATACTTGTTCTCTAGTTTKCTCCCTTATATAAGAGGATRCCACACTATAGTTAATTGTGTATTGAAGTGTGCTTCTTTGTATAAGAGGAYGTCACACTATAGTTAATTGTGTTCATATCATTAGGTGAACCCAATCATTCCACARGGCATAATAGGAGAGAGACACCATAACAAACATTTGTAGGTTTACTATAGATGAGATAATAAAGAGTGTCACTCTATTAGAATAGGTTGTGGGAGTGCARTTGAAAGTGTCTTCCTCGTGAAGGTACATATACAAACATTAACAAGAAAATACAAAGAAAAAGTAGATAAAAAACTAGAAATATGTTATGYTCTAATGGAGGGGTTTGTACAAGATGACACATGATAGGGAGGCTTTCTAATTACTACTATTTTGGAGGAAGAAAAAGGCTAAGTGRATGTGGGGGGTCATCTCTTCCCCAATGAAATAGTTTGTATTTGAAGGTATAATGCACATCAATGGGAGGTGGATCCCTCAAATCAAGATGAAWTTTTTTTTAACCTATCACACCAACATTTTTAAGGTTTAGATATCCCTAAGAGAGATATTGGATGACTATGATTCTTTGGAAAGGTTGGAATGATCAAGCATGGGCTTCTTGAATATCTYCAGCTTATAATTAATTTAAGCAACATGGGAGTTTGTGTTATGGGCTTCCTCCTATTTATCAATTAATTGTTTGGTGACAAAAGACTCATTGTTGTGGCTATTATTTGTTATAGGTTACAATATTTGTTAGATTCGTAGAGAAGTAGGTTCTTATTATGCGACTTTATTAGATGTTTTTCATTGCCTTGTTGTTTCTCATGACTAGTATCCCTAGTATTTTATTATTTTATGGTGTCATGTGCATGTTTGATTATAGTTTGTACAACTCCATTTTGAACTAAATAAATGTTTTGATGTGTGATATAAACATGGATTTTTTCTTTTAAACCATTGGCATATTCAAGACTAAGGCCTTTTGTCTTTTAAACCATTGCTAGCTTCAAGTCTAAGGCCTTATGTAACAATTTACTTCTCTATGACATCCTCATATGAATTCTATTTTTCTATAAMTRGGTTGAAAAAAACATGTGGTCTTAAGGAATTGGTTAACTATTGAAGAGTTTCTTAGAGTCTATAGGTGTTTTCTTTGGATGGATGATTTCATTCAATATGAGCACATGTGCATCRACTTATGAAAACAATCTTTTAGCTAAGCATATGCCATGACTAGGGGGTATTTATTACACAATTGTTTTCCAAGACTTGCACCTAGCCCCAACCATTTTTGCAAGTACTATTGCACAATAAGCACAAAGCATAAGCATGACCATGTCCTAGGTGAGAACTAAAATATAATGGGAGCTTTAATGACACCTTGCTTTCACTAACCCAACACACCATTGTTGACATGCTAATTTGTATTTTAAATGAATGAATTACTCAATGCCACCTACAAACATGAGCTAGTAATATTTCCTACTTATCCTTTTCTAATGCTAAGTAAAAATTTAATGTCAATGTTGTAAGGACAAAGGGTGTCAAAATCATGGACAAATACATCCACAAGCTATTGGAATTGATATATATAACCCTATGACAAGTGGTGAAAATGATTGAGGTAAGAGCTTTGGAATCACATCATTATACATCATGGGATATGAACATGAATGAAAAAAAGGAGGCCACATGTGTGAATGGAAGTTGATTAAGAAATCTACTAAACTTGGGCAGGTAAGGGAGTTTCCAAGGGAAAAACATCCATGAGAATATGGAAGCTAAGAGATTTTTAAGATAAAAAGTGTAGGTCTAAAGGTTAAATGTTTTGGCAGAAGATGAAGGGGTGCCCTATCCATGCAAATATGATGAGGAATAAGGTATCTATGAACCTACATTCTAGAAAATATTCACATATTATAAAGGTTATATTGAGGTGTTTAGTAACCATAAGGTTGTACATGAGCAAGTAAGAGTTAAATAGGGGAGGCACATAACTTTAAAATAACATATTCTAATATCGAAGAGGTTACTCAAACACGATTCCCAAATGAGTGTGAAATTGTTAATATACTAAGGAATATATAAACAAGGGTGAAAAACAAGAATATGATGGTATGAATGAAGTTAATCAAAACCTACTCCATGGGTTCTCAACATGAAGTGTTGAGAAACTGCTCCATGTGAGATTACAAAAGGAGCCTTAAAATATGCCCTATGAATGAAGCCATATTAATTCATGGATATGGAATGAGGGTTTGGAGAGGAAGGGAAATCGGGGAGTTCTAATAGTAACATGAGGCATAAAGGTATTGAGCACACTCACATGTATGTCCATGATAACATGAGGCGTAAAATCCTAAGGCACACTTACATGCATTCCCATGGTGACACAAGGTTGAGATGAGATTGGATCATGAGACATGAATTTGGTAATGTGATTTTTGGGTTGAGAAGTCATGTGCCTTATCAAAGTGGTTGATTAATTATGTATTAAAGTAGTGCCATAGGAAGAAGGAATTGAAACTAATGAAGCATGCATAAAAAGAGGTCTTAAAGAGATTGTTGAATATACACTTAAGACTTAATGGGTTGGAAAAAGCATAGTAAAAATTATTTCTTGAGAATAGAAGGGGGAGTGTTGAGCCATTCCAGTTTTCTGTCTTTTATATTGTTGGATTACAATCAAGTCATTACTCCCATCTTGTATTTCCTCACCTAACAGGTTTTTTTTAGTACTTTTTAAGTGATAGGAATCTTATAGGAACAACTAACACCAAATAATTCAAAGCCAAGGCCAATCCTTCTAATTTAAAACCTACAATGGAGAGGTACCATAAAGGAAAAATAGAGGAGGGAACTTTAGAATCTAAACATAATTGCAAATACCAAAAGGTTCACATGTTGAAAAGATAAAATGAAAAAGATGAAAGAAAAAAACATTAGTCCCATTATGATTACAGAAAGAGTGTACATGATAAGAAATAAATCAACTTAAGGATAAACATGTGAAGGGGAATCTAAACAACAATGATCCAAAGGAAGTTGTAATGAAATATCTCTTATTGTTTCCAACTTGAGGTAATTATATGTATGAGGCAAAATCTACTATAATTTCAATCTACTCTAAGGTTTTAAGTGAATAAGCAAGGTAAGAGAGAAAGGTGCTTAGGCAATTCATGAATACTGCAGTTTTAGATCCAAAGGATGATGAGCAAAAGTTTGTCATCAATATGAAGAAATATGAAGCTATAGGAGTTATGAAACCCTATACGTCCAGGGAGATTCACTTTATACAAGTGGGATTGATCGTCCTAATCAAGTCTCAAAGAAGATGAAGATCCTATTTGATAAGATTGACAAAAGTTAGGTTATGTAGATTGAGAAAGAGTTGATCTCTCTTGATCCTCTCTCCTTTGAAATAGCTGAATATTATTTGGCTCATGTGAAGGAGTTATAGTTAGTATTGGGTGAATGCAAAATGATTTTTCCAAAGACGTGTGGTCATCTCATAGAATTGATGTTGATGAACCTAATGACACCCTGTGATGTATCATGTTTGACATTCCATGATATTTGGGTGTCCAAAATATAAAATGGTAAGGATTATTCCTTTAACTCTTTCTGTGGTTTGCTAATTAGGGCATAAGAAAAATTGATTGATGAAGGGAAACTTGAAGTTAAGAAACAAGCCCATTTACTGAAGGACAAAAGTTGACATAACTATAGATAAAGAGGTCAAGTAAGAAATTGGGAGAAAGAATGAGAATGAATCAACCAAACTATGAAGAAGAAGCATGATGATTAGGAATTGACAAAGAAAGGTAGGAAGAAGAAAACATGTTGTTAGTGAAAGAAATTAGGACATATGGAGAAGGCTTGATGGAAAAAGACTAAAGACTTAGAAGAGAAAATCAAGAATCTTGAAGGAGACATGTCAACTAGATTATCAACCATCCTAGCACTAAACTTAAAAATATAAGGTGGATATCCATGTGTTCTTTGTTAATGCTTCTTAGGCCTTGCATTCTCACACTTCTAAAAGTGTGTGGATACTCAACTCTAGTTGTACCCATCATATGATTAAATATGCTTCTCTCTTTTCTTCATTGAGTAAGGCTATAGCAAAAGAAATCTTTGTTGTTGATGATTATGCTCTTATATTGTTAGTTGTGGTGGAATTGATTATCATAATGGTTTGATCATTGATGTGTATTATGTACCAAGTTTTAGTACCAATATGTTGTCTATACCTCAACTAATTAACACTGACAATGAGGTATAATTTTGGCTAGATTGGTTTGTTGTGAAAGATATGCACGATAAATTCATTGTTTTTGTTGAGGGTATTCTTCATCCTATTACAATTTGTATAAGTTTTGTAATTTTCATAGAAAATATATAAGATCAACTACACTCATAGCAAACATTGATGATTGGAGAAAAATTTGGCACGAAAGAATTGGAATATTGATTTTCTGAAGTATGAAGTTGATGGTAAAACATGACATGGTTGGAAAACTACCTAGGGTTGTTTCCCCTGATGGTGTATGTGAAGGATCTATGGTGGTGAAGAATCACCAACTTGCATTTGAAATAAGGAAGGCATGGAAATAAAAGACTCAATTGGAACTTGTCCACGATGACCTATGTTCCTTGAACAAAGCACCACTCTAAGCAAGTGAAAAGTATGTCTTGGCTTTCACACATGATTTTTCTAGGTATAATTGGAAATATTTCTTTAACAATAAGGATAATGTATTTGAAAAATTCAAGAAATTTAGGGTAGTAGCTAAAAAGCAATGTGGTCGATCTATGAAATGTTTAAGATCAAACAATG
>JASDQU010509562.1:18957-33170 GCA_032191745.1 Picea mariana
GGGGAGATGTTCTCACATTAGGACTAGTTAGAGTAGGTATGTCTATGTGATCTTCCACTAGTAGGTCATTTCTCAATAGCACATGAGAATGTGCATTCTCACTTGCCTACCATCTTTTATATCCATGATAGGGTATCTACATAATGTTTAATGCCTCCAATTGTCAAGATAGGATGGAAGAAATAAGTGATGAACTTGGTGGGTTGGGCTTGCCTAAGTCATGTTAGGTCTATTGTCTATGAGAAATAGCCTTTTGAATGTAGAGAGCCAACCATCTCTTATCCAAAGAATGAAAGAAGGTATCAAGGAACCCTTCTAAATCTTGGAATAAGCAATGATATTTCCCTCATGTCTCATCAAGTTGAAAGTACGAGTTGGTTGGGTGAACCTTTATAAAAAGGGAGCTTCCATGCCTTGTTAGCATTGTATGTAACTCCCAAGGATACTAATCCTTTGTCACGAGAGTTATGTTGATGTTTTGGTAGTTGCAGGAGGTATTTCCTCCTGGACAACTTTTCTCAGAGAAGAAGAAGATTCCAAGAAGACAAAGGAAGACCATTGAACAGTTGAAGAACACCCCATAAAATAATAAAGTAAAATAGAAGACCACAGAAGAGAAATTGACCCATAGGAAATAATAATAAAGTGGAAATATAATTTCCAAAAAGAGAAGTCAGCCCACAAAAATAATAAAGACCTAGAATAGGAAGTCGGTCCTAGACATGTGCCCAGATTAGTATAAATACAAGTTTGGGTCAATTCGTTTGTACAGCCACACAATTCTCCTTCTACAATGTGCACTAGGCAGTTGCAGCTGCAGTTTTGCTATTTCTAGTTTTTGGTTCTCTCGAAGAGTGCGCCCTACCGGGGGAGGGATATTCTTGATCGTTCTTGGTGATCTCTCTTGAGCGCTACCTCTGGAAGAGTTGTGCTAAGGTTGTGTGGTGCTAACCCAGTTGCTTCGTGCCAGTTGTCGTAGCAGTTACAATTGCAGTTGCAGTTACTAGTTACCAGTGGCACCAACTCTGTGGTGCCAACTCTTTGGTGTCAGTTCTAGTGATGCGCCTATATTAGTGCTAGCTCTGTGGTGTGCTATCTTGGTGCCAGTTCTGTGGTGTTGATCAGTTGTCTACCCTCGCTAGGGTTTGGCAAGAAGAAGAGATAAGTATTTGTTATCAGGGTTCTACATTGTTGGTTTGCTCTTGATATTAGAGCTTGTTCATGGTTGTATTGGAATATTCTCTCTAAGAAAAGTTGGATGGGTTTTTCCCCAAGTTTAGGGTTTTCCTTGGATAAATCTTTGTGTCTTCTTGTGCTTGTTTATCTATTGCTTATATATTTCAATATATGATTATTGAATGTTAAAAGAAGATAAAAATGCTATGGCAAATCTAATGTTAACTAAACTAATGAAAATCTAACATGGTATCATAGCAAGTTTCCTTCAGAATAGTCTAATCGCTGGAAGGAAGATCGTGAGATTTGCCACATTGCTGAGATTTGCCGCTGCACATGCAAATTGCCGCTACACAGTTTTCTTTGTCAAGCTCGTTGAGCACTATTATAAAATCAATTGGGACAAACTCCATAGATCAACTCACCTTGCCCTAGCACACCTGCTACATCTCTCAAATTGACTTTCCGTCAAAATTGAATTTTTTTAGGGTTTTAGGCTTGTTGACATTTTCTTGGGCATTGAACCTTCTGATTCAGATTTCTAACTTCTTGTTGGTGTAATGTCTCATATTAGATGACAAGCTCGATGGTGCACTTGTATATAAGATGAGGGTGTTTGTAGGAGACATACACTTGGCAAGAGGACATTTATCCAAGCAATAACAGTGGATCCAAAGGGATCTTAGATCTAGTGCACTCAAAGGAAGCCCAAGAGTTGGAGGTAGCAGTGACAATGTCTCCTACAATATAGAACAACTCAAATGGAACAACAACAACTAGAATCTAGGTTTGAATATCAGGTTTGATATTTTATACTGTTGTAGCCTAAATAAGTGTTGTAACTAGAATAGCAGTCTTTAGAGTTCTATTACTGCTATTTCTATCAAATGTTTAGTAACACTTGAATATTGTTGGTATGATGATCATTAAGTAAAAGCTCATTGTTCAATATTAATGATGAACTTGTTTACAAGATAAATTGATCTCCTCTAGGAGATGTTCTTGGTTGTTGACCTTGTTCTAGGCAGGTTATCTTGTAAATTCCATGGAGATTACCATGGAGATGTTGTTGTTCTTGTTTCTTGTTCTGGGCAGGTTACCATGGAGGAATGATTGGTCACAACACTGGAAGAGTGTTGAAGAGTGTTGTTCTTATTTCTTGTATTTTCTATTCCAGGCAGGTCACAAGTGATATAGCTCTGAGAAGGAGCTATTGTTACGATTGTTCATGTTCTTGTTTTTATTATTCTTCTCATTATAAGAGTATTATTCTTGTATGTTGTTTTCGCTTGTTGTTGCTCTTGTTCCAGGAAGGTCACAAGTAATATCTTTGAGAGGGAGCTATAATGACAGTTGCAGGAGGAAACAAATTAGATGGTCTCTAGCTGAGACATGGAGCAGAATATCCAGACATAGAGTTGCGTACATGACCGTACACATCCCTGTAACGAAGGAGAAGAAGACTGAGTTAGAACCTTTTGCCAAGAAGGGAACTTTTGTGGGATACAGAGTATCTCATATAGAGATTGATTGTAAAGAGCAGAAGGCTCCGAAGATGACCGTACAGATCCCTCTAGTTCAGTTGATCACATTTCAGATCATCAGGAAGAGTTAGTAGAGCCAGAAGGGCCTACCTAAAATCGTTGCAATAACCAGGAAGAGACCATCATGGTCCTGTGATACTTTGCAGTATGCAAAGAGGATACAGATATATGGCATTGATGAGCCATATCATGAGGAGGAGCAGATGGTTCCACTAGTGGTGAGGCAGGCAACCCCACCAAGTACCAGGTTAGAAGGAACTAGAATTAGAGGGAGTCAACCCTCAAGATCCAGTAGAGAGGAGCAACCTCCCCAGGACAGTTCATAGGAGATCAGACTTTAGAGAAGATGACTTTGGAGATTATATCGACTCAGAGGGAGCATGTAGACTCAGAGTGAGCTTGATCTCAGAGAGAGTTAGTGGCGTTATCCTCCTCAAATTTAGATGGGAGAGAGACGTCTTCCAAGACTGGCAAACATGTGCCATGAGTTGAGAAGGCTAGATCGAAGCTTCAAAGCTTCGAGGAGTTATGAGACCTCCTGGGAGGATTCCCTTGTTTCAGTGGAAGAGGAGGAAGCCAATCAAAAGGATTGGGATATGGATTTTTCCTTGGTTCCAAGACCAGAAGGGAAGTCTGTGGTGACTTCCAAGTTGATCTACAAGATCAAGCATGCTGCAAATGGTAGCATAGAGAAGTACAAAGTGATATTTGTGCCTTGAAGATTCTCCCAGAAAGAGGGAGAAGATTATGCTGAGACACTTGTTCCAATAGCCAGAAGAAGTGTACATAGAGCACCCACAAGATACATGAGGAGTCTCATGTCGGTAGATTGAAGAAAGCTTTGTGCAGGCACCTAGGGCAAGATATGCTGGACAATTATTTTTTATGAGCTTGAGGATGGTTTCCCCATGATATTGGTTGACATGTTTCTTATAGGGGATGAGAAGCTCAAAGATGGGTGCAAGAGGGAACTCACTTTAGAGTTAGAAATGAAGGATCTGGATTTGATGGGATTGAAGGTGTGGCAGAGACCAGATGAGATTTTCCTTGGCCAAGGAAAATATACAGTTGAGATCCTGCAGAGATTCAGGATGATGGACTGCAAGTCCATGGCCACACTGATGGTGACGAATCTGAAGCTCTTGAGTGATTCATCTTCATATTTGGTGGATCCCACGATGTAAAAAAAATTGATCGGATCCTTGATGTACGTGGTTAACACCAGGCCAGACATATGTTTTGCAATGAACACCTTAAGTCAGTACATGGTTCATCCTAGACATTTACATTGGATAGTAGTAAAACATGTGTTGAGGTACCTACATGGTATAGTTGGATATGGTTTGAGATATGTCTTGGATGGAGATGTGACGCTGCAAGGTTATACAGACTCTGACTTGGCAGGGAGTGTAATGGACCGAAAAAACACATCATGATGTTGCTTCAGACGTCAATGGCACTCAGTACAACAGAGGCAGAGTATATAGCAGCCAGTCTTGCAAGCCATGAAGCAGTGTGGCTTCAGAAGCTGCTTGCAGGGTTATTTGATCTAGAGTTGGAGCCAACTTTGATATATTGTGATAATCAAAGTTGTGTGAAGCATATAAAGATCAAATACCATTACATCTGAGACATGGTGCTGAGAGGAGTTGTGGAGCTTTGGTACATATCCATAGATGAGTAGATAGCAAACATTCTCACCAAGCCTCTGTCTAGAGTGAAGTATGAGTACTTCATAGGCAAACTTGGCGTGATGCAGAATGCCCACTCTCGTTGAGGGGAAGGTGTGTTGTTTCTCCTCCAGTCAACTAACCCCTTTGGCCAAGGGTTCCCTAGATCAGTCATGTGAGGTGACTAAGCGGGTAATGTAGTGCCAAATACTAGTCTTGCCTATGCCATGTGAAGTGGTTAGGTGTCAATAAGACTATTGGGAGAGGAGAAACATCACAGCGTAGTCTTGGAGACTATGGCGGTGACTATGTGTCACTTGACAGTAGTTGTGTGGTACTATAGTGGTTGTGTACCACTGGCGGTGATTATGTATCACTGGACAGTAGTTGTGTACTACTATAGTGGTGGTTGTGTACCACTGGCGGTGACTATGTGTCACTGGATAGTAGTTGTGTGCTACTACTGTGGTTGTGTACCACTGGCGGTGATTGTGTATCACTGGACAGTAGTTGTGTACTACTATAGTGGTGGTTGTGTACCACTGGTGGTGATTGCGTATCACTGGACAATAGTTGTGTACTACTATGGCAGTGGTTGAGTATCACTATGATAGTAGTTATGTACTACTATGACTTGGCAGCAATTGTGTTCCATTGGATGGCATTGTAGTAGCTGTGTGCTACTAGTTGATTGCCATGGAGACTACCAGACTGCTTGGAAGTAGTTGTGTGCTACTGGTTGATTGCAACATCGTAATAGAGACTGTGTCTGATGATTTGAGCTATCGATGGCATGGTAGTAGATGTGTGCTACTAGTTGGTTGCAGGGTAGTCAGTGGACTACTAGGACATCATGGAAAGATACCTCCCTAGCTAAGAGGGACTGTTGATGTTTTGGTAGCTGCGGGAGGTATTTCCTCCTGGACAACTTTTCTTAGAGAAGAAGAAGATCCCAAGAAGTCAAAGCAAGACCATTGAATAGTTGAAGAACACCCCAGAAAATAATAAAGTAAAATGGAAGACCACAAAAGAGAAGTCAGCCAACAGGAAATAATAATAAAGTGGAAATATAATTTCTAGGAAGAGAAGTCGGCCCACAAAAATAATAAAGACCCAGAATAAGGAGTCAGCCCCAAATAGGCACCCAGATTAGTATAAATACAAGTCTGGGTTAGTTCATTTGTACAACCACACAACTCTCTTTTGGCGTGCGCACTAGGCAGTTGCAGCTATAGTTTCGCTATTTTTGGTTTCTGGTTCTCTTGGAGAGTGCGCCACACTGGGGGAAGGATATTCTTAATGGTTCTAAGCGATCTCTCTTGAGCGCTACCTCTGGAAGAGTTGCACTAAGGTTGTGTGGTGTTGCCCAATTGCTTCGTGCCAATTGTCATAGCAGTTACAGTTGCAGTTGCAGATATCGTTTACCAGTGGCGCCAGCTCTGTGGTGTCAGTTCTAGTGATGCGCCTATCTTGGTGCCAGCTTTGTGGTGTGCTATCTTGGTACCAGTTCTATGGTGTTGATTAGTTGTCTACCCTCGCTAGGGTTTGACAAGAAGAAGAGATAAGTATTTATTATTAGGGTTCTACATTGTTGGTTTGCTCTTGAGATTAGAGTTTGTTCATGGTTATATTGGAATATTCTCTCTAAGAAAAGTTGGTTGGGTTTTTCCCCGAGTTTGGGGTTTTCCAAGGATATATCTTTGTGTCTTCTTGTGCTTGTTTATCTGTTGCTTATATATTTCAATATATGATTATTGAATGTTAAAAGAAGATAAAAATGCTATKGAAAATCTAATGTTAACTAAATTAATGAAAATCTAACAAGTTACACCCCACAAAAGACAAAGCATGATGGGAATTACATATGTGATGAGTAACAGTTAAATTTCCATGTGACCACATAAGTACAAAATATAGAATAAATGGGAGTTATATTCCCATATAGAAAAGGATGTATAATATAGGATGAAAGAGGTTAAACATATATTATTAGACTTCACTAGCAGACAGCGTACATGAGGATGGACTACATATTAATACTATGATGTCCTCATAATGTAACCCATTTGTAATGTTCCCAAACAAATTTGCTTGGAACATTTTAAGTTTTATGTGTTCTGGTTGTGGTATTTTGTCAAACACTTTGCAGATTTTTGTCTTCTTGAGTTTTGTTGGGTTTATGGTGATGATTCTTGTTGTGTTTGTAGCAAGTAAAAGATAACAATATAGCAATGGAATGTACTCAACAAGATGAAAGACAAATAACACAAGAAATAGCCACAAATACCTCAGATCTGATGTTATTTAGATATATAGTTGTCTTCATACAAAATGGAATAGATCTAGAATACATATAAGAGAATAGAGTGTATGGCTGATAATGCCTCCAAGATACAATAGAGAGATGGAGATATGAACTCTCAAGAGTCTCCAATGTTGAATACATAAGATATTTAAGAACTCAAGATGTATGTGTCGCCCTCTCTAGCAAAGTGCGCCCTTCCTGGCTGTATGAACCACTGCAACTTCGGCCTCCTTGAAGATGGTCACCAAATCACTAAAACCAACTACTAATAGGTAGATCAGGGGATAGAGAACCCTTTGATGAATCTCCAAACTGTTGGGAGTGATCTCCCACTCCAACTCGCTAGATCCACTGAGATCGGTGCGCCCTCCTGAAGAGAAAACTCACCCAACTCCACAAATAAATAAATGTAAGCTCCAAACTCCCAAGAGAAGCTACAAATCTCTAGGTCTGAACATATATGATCACGGGAAGTGATCCCTTGGAAGATCTATGCATATCCGAACCCTCTAGTTGTAGATCTCCAAATACAGATGCACCCTCCTCAAGAGAAATGTGCCCCACTGGAAGTTAGAATGGATAACCTGAAGTATCCACTCAAACACTGATGCAAAAAGGCACCCTAATGATAGCTAGCACCTCTGAAGTGATATCTCTCTCAGATCGACTATCTACAATCCTCCACGAATCTCTCACTCAATAATAGTGCGCCCTAGCTCTGCAGAAAACTCCACAAGTACGCCCTGCTTCCTCAAACTACCTCTGAAACTGAATAGAACTGATGTAGAATGGTGAGGGAGGAATCTTTCACCTTTTTGGCCAAGCTTGGATCAAGAAAGGTGGGATCTTTTACCACCAAGCTGATCTCTAGGGTTTGTTCAGTCAAAACCCTCAAAACCCGCAAGTATCATGGGCTCTCTAGCAAGAAGCCAGACATCAAAATGATAATCAACATAATGAGAGAATAAAGGCCCCTATCTCTCTTTTATCCCCCCTAATCACCTTTTCTCTCCAAGTGACTTTTACTTTTTTTTACTATTCCTTAATTAAATCACTTTATTAATTAATTAGCCCTTTTGCCTCTAAAAAGTGATTTATTCATCCCTATGGCTTCTCTGACTACTGAAATTCACTTCTCTTCATCCAATCATGTAGTGCTCTTCCTCTCAATTCTGATGAGATATTACATTAAGAGGTTTCTCCAAGTATTATGCCCAAAATGACCTTCTTAGTGAAATTAATTAAAATATGACCTATAATAACTCAAAATTACGGAAATCGTCGGAGTGCAACGAAACCAAAGACAAGTTGTGTGGAATGGATCTCGATGATGAAATATGATGAACGATGCAAGTTGGGTCCAATGAAACCCCTCAATAACTCCTGAACTCGTTGTCACCCTCATCTGGCTACTCTGGTAGGCATAACACTCTGTAACATAATAATGTCCATAAATGGGGACATTACAGTCCTCCCTGCTAGAATATTGTTTGTCCTCAAGCAATAACTGAATCATTCTGTATAAGATACCATGATCCCATATCCCCCTGTATGACCTACAGTAAGCTCTCCTCAAGACATGGCCCCTCCGAGTGCTCACCATACATTATACCCAAATGCTCTTGATGAGTAGAATGATCGTGTGCACTCGATCCTCGGTCAACTCCCCAAGCAACCACTCTACTCGGATCTTAACCCTATCAAACTCTGGGCTACCATGCACTCCAATCCCTGGATCCCATATCAAGATGCAAACTGTAATGCCCTGTGAAGTATAGTCATGTAAGATACCAACACCATGAATCTCCTGGAGACCCCCAACCAACAGAACAAGTAGATACAATATCCATCCATCTAGGAGTCTCTCACCTAAACCCATCTCCCAACTATCGTCTCTGGCAAAAGACAGACCCCTTGCTAACCAAGAAGATGATCTGCTGATATATTTGATCCTCAACCAAGGAGATCCATCCTGCCACAAAGCATACTCATCTCGACTTGCTCTCAAATTCCCCCAACAATGGAAAGAATCAATTATGCAAGTCTCTGAAACCCTCATGCGCTCTAGAAGAGCACCAAATCCAGCATCCCGTAGCCCTGAAGGTCTCATAGCAAGTATCTTGGTGCCCACAAAATTGTAATCCTCTTGCCGAAGTATGTTGATAGTCATGTTGTCTTGTCCATAATCAGTAAACTCAGCCTCCTTGTCAATCCATAATGTTGCCTGCAGAGTCCCCTGCTCCCGCGATAACCCTATGATGTCAACCCTACTATATATCTCTAGTGCCCCAGGGTTAAGAGAAGTTAGCATACTCTCCCAACTCATCACTGAAACAAGGGTAGCTACATATTCATGCCTTGACTCGTGATGTTGACATACCAAACATGCCTCTGTGTGTCTCATGACATCATCATCGAGATCGCCCAAGGATAATCTCTCTTTGTCCTATTGACTAGTCCTGAAATGGTGAAGTTGTCCAACCATAGATACATCATGTACAGTCCTCAAGAACTCAGACATTGCCTGTTGTGACCATACATCCTGCCAACTGATCTCACAGGTCTCATCAGAAGCATTTGTTCATCTCTGCCCCTAGTCCTCATCCTATTGAGACCCTGAACCTGTATCCATCTCTGGAACATACTCTGTCCCACAACTGAGGATGCTCTCCCTCCCACCCCAAGCCTCATATGACCGTCTCAGATGAACCACACCTATCCTGTTGTATATAATCAAGTCACTCTCGTCAGGTGGTCTCTGCCTACCAATTCTCCATGTCCCTTGCCATTGTCTATCTCCCCCTATGTTGCTTTCTATGATGAAAGTATCAAGGAAGGCTAACATAAATAACTGCAACTATATGTAGGACTAGAAAGTATCATAGACTTTGGTCAATCCCAAGGACTTGACCAAAAACTCATTCACTGGCACCCATGGTGAATAATCGTCCGTGCTCCTCACTAAACTCCAACCATCGGGTACAACAGTCAGTAACTCCACAAATCATTGGTCAATCACTCTCCCTCCGTCATCACTCATATAGTTATTGCTACTGTGAAGGTGATCTCCCAGAACTATGTACTGCTGTAAGGGAGAGGAATCTCCATGCTCCACTAAGTATGTCTCCTCCCTGCAATCCAATGTGTCCCCCTGAATCCCATTGTACACCTCTACAGGCCCCTGTGAACTAACTCTCATCATCATATGCCCTTGTATACTCAGGCAAGCCTCTGTATCTTCCTGCATGATTATGTATCCAAGGTGTACTGCTGGGTCAACCTCTATATGGATGTCATCCACTCCTGAAACACTAATGGAAGTGTCCTCATAACTGCCCCTGGCTTTGGAATCCCCAGGTGTATGTGTAAGACCAATTGTTTCAAAACCCCTCATGAATGGTGGTCTTTGTGACACATAGATATCCTCCAACGTCTTCTGGTCACATCTCTCCATATCCATCAACGATCCTGGGTGTCCCTCAAGCACATCCATCATCTGGTGCTCCTCTACCAACCCACTAACATCCTCTAGCGAAGTAGCTGAAGTAAACCACTGGCTCTCTGCTAAGATAGATGTAGTAGATCCTTGCCTAGTCTACTCAAGGAGCTCCTCTAATTTGGACCCTAATTCCTGAAGGGTTGTCTGTGCGCTTTCTAGGAATCTTCATGTGCTCACCAACTCATGAGTGAGTCGGTCCACCTCGAGCTCCTTCTCCGTCAGTGCCCTATGATACATCTTGCCAACCTCTAATAGGTAATCCATATCCATTAATAACTGCTGGTAGTCGGCCCTCATCACAGTGACTCTCTCTCTGAGTGTATGGAAGTCATCAATGGCAAGTCCCCCATCTGAACTATCATGTGCCATCAAGGCCCTCCAACAATATCCTGCCACCAATGCATGTGTATCATCAATGCATCTAGTGGTTTCCATGATCATGTCCTCACTAACTCTCAACTATCCTGTCAAGTGTCGTGACTCCTGATCACAATCCTGCTGAAGTGCTACATCATGCCTCTCACTGCTAGTGTCAACAATGGAATCCCCAACAACACACTCCTCAAAAGATAAGGCACTGAACTTTCCATTGTTCACTATGCTATCGAGTCCTCCTGTATGCCACTGCACACCATCATCAACTGCTACCCCCATCTAAATCACACTGTATCTTGTATGAGCAGTTGTATCCTCCTGTGCGCTCACTCTCCCAATGTCCTCTGCACCTAGATCCCATACAAATGTGTCCAGACATGAGATATGGTCATCTCGATCAATAAGGAGTATATCCTCATCACTGTAGACCGCTCCTGGAAGTGAGTATCCCAACAAGATGTCAGTCTCCACAACCTGATATAACAATAGAGTCCCCAAAAGAGGTGACTCGCTCTTCTCATATTGATAGGTATGTATATAGTCAACTGGCTCCAAGCCATGCCTCTTCTCCTAGGTCTGTAGATCCATATGTCCCTTGTGTTCAAATGCTACACAAGGCTCCTTTACCACCTCCAGAATGCTACTGATATCCTCCTGTGTCATGTCTATCATAAATGTCCGAGAAGGTAAGGACTATGTCACGCTCAACTCCATGGGAGGAACAATGTCCCCTACACATGACCTCATACCAAGTGCTAACACATTTGAATCCTCACATGTGTCACAACTATGTTGAAGTGTTGAGTCCTCAACATCGTCTGATAGGACTGCTAAAGCACATGTGCTATCATCTTGTCCATCCATCTGTCCCTCAAATGCACAAGAGTCCTATGACTACATTAATGAAGCGTCTAAGGCCTCATCCTCACACTCATCATCCTCATCACTGTCATAGTGCACCTCAACGTAATACACTTTACCTTTACCCCTGCATCTTTGATCTCATTCCTAAGGCTCTTTGCCACTATAGCAAAGTTCCTTGCTCCTAATGGGTGTAGGCTCAATCTGTGCTTCCTTCCATCTAGTAGTTGGTAGTGATGTGTCTACCTCCCTGCCTTCTTTGGCTCTGTTTTCTTTTTCTATGCTGGTCCAATAATGGATTTCTTCCATCCTTTTAACCCAATGTGTAACCTCATCTTTGCTCCACCTAGGACTTTTTATGGATACAAACTGTTGGAATGTTACTTGAGCCCTGAATGTCTCATCGAGGGCTCGATATTCCTTTTCACAATATATAATCTCATATGCAAAATCCATAAAATCCATCTCTCCTCTAGATCATGAATGTATATCACAGGATGACGAAGGAAATTCACTCTTATACCACTGTAATGTTCCCAAACAGATTTGCTTGGAACATTTTAAGTTTTATGTGTTCTAGTTGTGGTATTTTGTCAAACACTTTGTAGATTTTTGTCTTCTTGAGTTTTGTTGGGTTTATGGTGATGATTCTTGTTGTGTTTGCAGCAAGTAAAAGATAACAATATAGCAATGGAATGTACTCAACAAGATGAAAGACAAATAACACAAGAAATAGCCACAAATACCTCAGATCTGATGTTATTTAGATATATAGTTGTCCTCATACAAAATGGAGCAGATCTAGAATACATATAAGAGAATAGAGTGTATGGTTGATAATGCCTCCAAGATACAATAGAGAGATGAAGATATGAACTCTCAAGAGTCTCCAATGTTGAATACAGAAGATATCCAAGAACTCAAGATGTATGTGTTGCCCTCTCTAGCAAAGTGCGCCCTTCCTGGCTGTATGAACCACTACAAATTCAACCTCCTTGAAGATGGCCACCAAATCACTGAAACCAACTACTAATAGGTAGATAGGGGGAATAGGAGACCCCTATGGTGAATCTCCAAACTGTTGGGAGTGATCTCCCACTCCAACTCGCTAGATCCATTGAGATCAATGCGCCCTCCTGAAGAGAAAAATCACCCAACTCCACAAATAAATAAATGTAAGCTCCAAACTCCCAAGAGAAGATACAAACCTCTAGGTCTGAAGATATATGATCAAGGGAAGTGATCCCTTGGAAGATCTATGCAGAGATGAACCCTCTAGTTGTAGATCTCCAAATACAGATGCACCCTCCTCAAGAGAAATGCGCCCCACTGGAAGTTAGAATGGATACGCTGAAGTAGCCACTCAAACACTGATGCAAAAAGGTGCCCCGATGATAGCTAGCACCTCTGAAGTGAGATCTCTCCCAGATCCATTGTTTACAATCCTCCACAAATCTCTCTCTCAAGAACAATGTGCCCTAACTCTACAAAAAACTCCACAAGTGCACCCTGCTTCCTCAAACTACCTCTGAAACTGATTAGAACTAATGTAGAATGGTGAGGGAGGATCTTTCACCTCGTTGGCCAAGCTTGGATCAGGAAACATAGGATCTTTCACCACCGAGTTGATCTCTAGGGTTTGTTCAGTGAAAACCCTCAAAACCTGCAAGTATCATGGGCTCTCTAGCAAGAAGCCAAACATCAAAATGATAATCAACATAATGAGAGAATAGAGCCCCCTATCTCTCCTTTATCCCCTTTGTTCACCTTTTCTCTCCAAGTGACTTTTACTTTACTTTTATTATTCCTTAATTAAATCACTTTATTAATTAATTAGTGTTTTTGCCTCTTAAAAGTGATTTATTTATTCGTATGGCTTCTCAAGCCACGGAAAGTGACTTCTCTTCATCTAATCCTGTAGTGCTCTTCCTCTTGATTCCGATGAGCTATTACACTAAGAGGTTTCTCCAAGTATTATGTCCAAAATGACCTTCTTAGTGAAATTAATTAAAATACGACCCATAATAACTCAAAATTACGGAAATCGTCGAAATGCAATGGAACCAAAGCCAAGTTGTGTGGAATGGAAATATGATGAACAATGCAAGTCGAGCCCAATGAAACCCCTCAATAACTCTTGAACTCACTGTCACACCATCTGACTACTTTGGTAGGCATAACAACATAATAATGTCCAAAAATGAAGACATTACACCATTTAAAGGTTGTTTTAGTGTAGTGTATGTAATAAATGTTATTGGCCACAAAGTGGTAATTTATGTTGCACGAGTAAGTTTTGGGGATGAGGGTATGTTGGAAACATTGGTACGAGTATCCGACACACTTAAAAGCTTCTCCCAAATTTGTAGGGAGTAGCAAGTTGAGAGCAACAATAATATATTTAAATAAATAATAAAAATTAAAAATTAAAAATTAAAAATTAAAAACTTAAATTAAAAATATTGGTCATAATTGATAAATTTAAATTATAATATTATTATACGAAGTAACATAAACATAAAAAGTTTAAGATATTACTTAAAGAATATTTCTCATTTCAACCTTTTAACCCTCTAACTAATGGCTTGTATTATTGTGAAATTGATTGTGATAATTATAAAGCTAATTAATATTGTATTATTAAATTAATTATATACTATTAAAAAGAATAAAAAACTTATAAGGCTCATGTTGTATAACTCCCATATAACTATTTGAGAAATACACAAATTCACATTATTTTTTAATCTGTATTATACTTGCATTAAAAAGGATAAAAATAT
>JASDQU010509563.1:23158-33477 GCA_032191745.1 Picea mariana
TTCATATAAACAATTTACACAATGGAATAAACATGTGAAATATAGTAGAATATTATATTTTCATGGTTAAATCAACTAGTTGTGTACAAGGGATGTTCTTTGCATCCATAGGCTTGTTGTTCATTTTTTCTTAAGAACAAGCCACCCCTATGTTGAGGCTATGGTGATGAGTCCACAAGGAGGTATGGCTCTCTTAGCTTTCCACTCTCAACATTTATCAACCTAAAACTCGAGTTCTACTCCAAAAAAAATTGAATCCACCTACTCTCTCTTTCCCCACAACCTACACAACTCGAGAAATGGGATCCTCCTTCTCTACCACATGTTGACCACTCAACACACCCTCAAAATTTTCTGAAATTATGGGGTAGTAATTTTCTTTAGTTTCATCCTTATACTTCTATTTTYTCATYGTCATAACCTATTTCAAGGTTTTATTTTGTTTTCTKCTCATTTCAGTCAAKTCCCAAGCTTACTATGGATTATCACTGGAAGGAAGAAAGGTTTAGGAAGTTATGATGTTGAGAAAATGGGTTCAAGACTTAAAATTTATAAAATTTTGTCAAAAATAATTGTTAGTATTTGACTTCCCTGATGCTCGATGGACACTTTTGAAAACTTTTCAATGTGCTAATTGGGTGTTAGATTTTCTTTGTGCAAATACATGATAGATTGGTCATTATGTCGCTCACCAATGTTCATCGTCTATTGGTGCCTAGCATCGAATATTGAAAAATGAATGAAGGAAATTCAAGCCCTGACGTCGATGAAGTCGACTTGTCCTCGTAGTCGTAACTCTCTGATTTTAATGAGAAAATCATCCCAACCGTTGATTCCTTAGGTTGAGTTTAACCTGATTCTGGTGCAAGGAGAAGCCACATTAGTTTTAACATATCATTCTCCACATGGATATTCATATCGCCACCTTGTCTTCCATGTCATCATGTTGGCCACACTTTTCCACATTAGATGAGTAACTTCAGTTGAGCCATGATAACTTCCACGTCAACCTCCATGCCATCACAAGTGATTCACGAGGTCATCGGGGTGCAAGAAATACTGATTAAAAAGGTCAAAGGAAGTAGGTGAGATAGAGAACTCACCGACGTCGATGTTAAATCAGTAGTCAGAACAAAATGCACACAATTGTATTGATCTCTATAAGATTTCTACTTGTCGATGTTCTTTATATCGTCGACATCGATGAACATAGACACAAGATCACACTTTTCAACACTTGAACAAATCTGTCGACAAGAAATTATAGTAAAGAAAAGTTTGTAATCTAGACCATCCACATTTCTCCTTACATTAATCTAAACCATCCAAATTCCAAACAAGAGATATCAAGACAGTGAGGCTTCAAGCCAATATTGGTCTTGGACTGAAGCTTGCAATTTGATTTTAACCTATCCAGGTAGGCCACATCATCTAGCATGTCAACATGAGCCATGTCATTTGACACAACATCACATCCTCTTTGAATATATCGTGGCACAAGAAATTATGGGAAACCTAATGGATGCAAAACATAATAAAATATTGTTGACATCGATGAAAATCAATGATTGTCTGAGAACATGATTAGTGACATAAATCTTAAGGCACATCTTATGCACTAATGGCCAATAACGCGTCGACATTGATAGTATAGAATCCATAACCACCCAATTTGACACGTGAATAAGACCACCAATGATTTGTTTCAACAGATTGAGATGTGATATTGACCATTCATGCTACCTCCCACATTTAATCTAGACCATCCATAATATATAATAAGGATTTTTTAAGTACCTTGTGTTTTAAGGAAAAATAACCCCACTCACCACATATTATTTTGCAATTTAAACCTATCTAGATAGGCCACATCAACTAAGGGAAGATCTGAACTTCAAGGTGCATGATGTGTGTTCCACATCAACATCGTGAAACACTCACCACGGAAAATTCATGCTAGCAAAGTTTCCAACATTCACCTTCGTCGGTATCGACGATTAAATGTTGACATAATTCATCCGAGCCATAATATAGAAGACATCACTAATCCCCAATTTTGGAAATAATTGAACACCAACTAACCAATGTTAGAGATCATTAATTGAATAACTTAGTGTACCATTTTCACTGCCATTTAACACAAGACATTAACTCTAGGGAATGGTGTTGATGATGGATTTAATTCCTTAGGATCCAAAAGGAATTTACCATACTTGACACTGGTGAATTCAGATGGGACTGGTAGAAACAAACTATTTGAATTTTATTTGGCTCTTTCATCTTATCATTGTTTTCATACATCAATAAAGAGCTTCATGTAGCAAGATCTCTTGTAGAAACATGTGTTTTTCTCATTCAAGATAATTTTTGTCAAGTATTTTTACTGTCATTTTCGATACTGGTAAGTGTTGAAGGCCCAAAAAATCAATGTTTCTTAGTTATTATGTTCATTTTGATAAATTTCCTATAAAGTTTGATAAATGGAGAGTTTAATTATGTTTTTTTATGCATGGAAAATTCCTCGATGACCATCAACCCTTCATTCATGAAAGACATCTAAGGGAAAGAAGGTATTGGCTGGAGATACCTCCATCCTTACTGTTTTCAGAGAATTGGAGTCCATGCCCAAAGTAGAGCCTGTAATCAAAATATCACAGATGAAATCATCATCTCCACCATCACTCTACACAGACATGGACATAAGCATGACATCCAAGGTATCTATTCCCACCTGGCACAAATTGTACAATAAAATTTATAATGGTGATTTTCCTAAGTTTACTCCTCATAGTGATCCAAAATTATGATTTTTGGATGACCATGTCTTTCAAAACATTAAATTGTCATCTCTACAAATGGTGGCATCCAAAACAACATTTTTTCCTTATGTGGAAACCTTAGAGTGGATAATCAACCACACCAATGCTAACAAATGATTAATAAACAATTTGGATGGTTAGTGTGTTGGTGTTTTCTTGCTAATAGAGGTAAGAAAATATTACAAACTCGTGGTGCCCAAAGTTAGGCTTAACACTGACTTTGTGGTAAAATTCTATGAACACCACAATAGTAGTCAACTATTGGCATCCTAGTGGAAGGAGGATAGGAAATTATTGAATAGAGCCTTGGGATGGTACAATAATATAAACCTTATGCAACCCTACATGTTCCTAACGACCCTGATATGCCAGTTGTACGGAGAAAAGAATTGCTCCAAGTTTTCAAAAACATGGATGCCCCTAGCATATAAATGATTTATATATGGAAGTGTTTTCAACTGAGGAGATATAATTTCAAATCAAATGAGTATTAGGGTTGAGAAATCATAGAAACCAAAAGTAGGATAGGTTCATGCCTTCTTTATGGAATCCTATATATTAGAAGAAATGTTTTATAGGAAGGTATTCCCAAGAATGGGTTTAATTTGGCATGTTCTGAAGTTTCCCGTCCATGTCTATTTTATCATTTTGTGGGAGAAAATGTATAAGAAGCATTGTGCTATGATTTTTGATGAATTCCTGGCTAGGGTGTATTTCATAATTTTTAAATAAAACTATCCAAGGATTTCTGACACAGCAAGAAGGGTCATCTCCAGAGTAGAGAATTGGTATCTATAGGAGAAAAGTACTTACCTCGGGATTTTAGGAGCCACCAGGGCCCCACACCTACAACCATCTCATGTGCCAGACAGTTTTTTATTGGGGGGATTTTTTGCCAAACTATCTTATAAGGTTTCAATGCCTCCTTGGTAAAAGATAAGAAAAGAGAATTTGTTCCATGTAGTTTCTATGTAGGATATCACTTTGTAAAGCACACCACACAAGACAGGTAGGAAGCTCAAAACCAAGTAGATTACATGTTTTATATAGGAAGATACAGGAAACATGATCCAAAATATTTAGTGGCCAAATATGATAGTCAAGTAGTGTCTTATTAGCCATATGCACATGATAGTTTTGAAGATGAGATCTTCATAAAAAAATATTTGGATTGGGAAGAGGTCCTACAATGGAAAGAGAAACTAGACTTAAATCGATTCAAGGCCATGTTAGGAGATGATAAATTATAATGGTTAGAATAAATAGCAGGGGTTGTTATACATGCACAAAATGAAAAAGTAGAGCAAGCAACAATGAGAGATGAAGCACAAAGGATCTTAGAAAAATCGAAGAGAGTATTTCATGAGCATGGGGAAAAAACTACTATTCAAGTACAAGGGACACCAATAATAACTCCAGTGGAGGTGCATATGGGAGAGGAAGAATGAACACCCCCAAGTGAAACTTCGCCTGGGGGAAACAATGATCAACCATATGTGGAGCAAGTTCAGGTAGAAAAATCAAAACCTAGATAAACAACTTAAACCTTGACACTGACACCAGGAATACATGTATTGTCACCAATATTATAATATTTGATGAAAAATTACGATGATGACAATGAGAATATAGACACGTTGACAGTCCCTATTATCAATGAGGCCTCTATAGAAATAAAATACAACCAGCCACCCCAAGCATCACAACCTCATATCGCAAGGGAAGTAAATCAAGAGGAAAATGATGAAGAACATGGCTCAGGGGATGTCACCTCGGAAGGAAAATACAATGAAAATGATAAGGGTCATGACAAGGATTCGGGAGAGGATCAAGACGAGAAAAATGAAAGTGAAAGTAAAGGTTCCAGTACAAAAAAAATACCCTGGATAGGGAAGAGAATGAGGATAATTTATATGTTGGGGAGAAACTAGGAGATGACACACATAGAATCAAGGATCATGAAGAAACAATTCTTTGAAAAGATATTAAACGAACTAAAATCAAACCTATAAATCCTTCTTCACCCAAGGGAATGACACCACCCTTAGTAGTAGCAGTAGAGTATGTTAAAAAAAGAACCATTGACACTAACAAAATGGAAGAGATGCTTAAAAATGAAGAGACTGAAAAAAGAGGTAGTACATAGAAGCCTTCTATAGCCCCATACCAAGAGCGTGTGACATGCAGATATGAAGATAATACCAGTAACCACTAGCAACCAACAAAGGTAAGGAACCAACCCTTTAACATTTTCACACTCCAACTAGTCTAGACAACACTATATCATGGGGTGATCAACAAATTCCAAAACCTTTGGATGAGTTGGTTGATGTCTAGGCTATATCATATGATAAGAAGAGATAGGTGGTGGTAAAAATAACTAGAAAGAAAAGGAGTCTCAATTTGGATAGATTTGTAATGATTACTACATAAGAAACCTTATTTGATGCTGAGAAGTCCAAAGTAAATGAAATACTAGGTGATGGAATGTCCATGTTTAGTTCCACCATCAACAAATAAAAATAAGATGAGTGTGAGGCATAGTCCATGAGGATAGAACTTGTGCATCGTAGGAACCAAGTTGAATACTACCGGGGCACCGCTCGGGCAATCACTTTCATAAGGGATGAGTTCCAAGAAGGATATAGCCAATGTAAATTAGAAAGGAACATCTTTATGGATAAGGTTGTAAGTTATCGGTAGGAGACTTTGTTGGGTATGATAGAACACAAATACATGATGAGATGGTCTGAAATGTCCCACAAGGACTTGACGCAGATTGAATACATCGAGAAAATATAGAAGGGTCAGGGTGAATAGGATCATGGAATAAGGATGATTACATATGATAGCTTAGTGAGAATTGGACAAAATTGGTGGTGGAATGACAACAAAAGATGCAGAACAAATGGGAAGAGTGTCTCAGGAATTGGGAAAATAGAAACCATAAAATGAGATACATTCAACTCCCATAATTTGGTATTCATGAAGACTTCGTAGACCTCAACAATGTAGTCAAGTAGCTTGGAAATCATGATCAAAATTTTAAAGATGATATTCTCAAAATTAAAATTTCGGAAAAGGGAAAAGTGAGAAGATTCGTCAATGGGCTGATAGGAGCATTGGTATTATTGTGCTACTTGAGTGCCAAGATGCACCGGTTCATACATTAGGTAATGTAAATGAAAGATGAGCTCTGCACACCAATGGAAAATCATTGATTATCTTACCTCCATACCTGTGAAGATATTTTTATCCAATGTTCTAAATACAAAAAATCAAACCTGTTAATATGACGAAAAGACTATTGGGATCATACACATGGATGAGTCCACTCTACTATTTGTTTTCTCTACTTTAAGTGAACTTTAAAGCTATTTTTAGTATGTTTAATTTTTTTAAATAAAGAGATTGAACTCTTTTTGAAATTTTTATGGTTTTTTTAAGAGATGGATAGTCAAGTGGATAATTATTTTAAAGTTTGATGAATTAAGAATCTCAAAGGGAATCAGAGACAATTTTTTTCCAAGTTTGTCGATGAATACTCAATCTGTGGATTGTTCTACATATTGTTATCAACTACATTCCTTTTAGTAATATCATGATTATTTCGAGTTACCTTGAATAATTATAGTTGTTGAATGAATGTTGGTTTAAATTCGATGGTTATTTAATGTATTACATGTGATAAATATGTAGAATTATTTATAGTTATTTGTCTTCATGTGTGATTTCATGCATATTATTTCTTTATTTTCTTACACAATACATGTCTCTTGATTAACGGTAGTACTATTTCTAATGTTGGTTAAGATAGGGTATTGTTTACATGCCATTGGATGAAGGTTTTCCTATGCCTATTTTCTTTTGAATCAAGTTGTTTAAGTCATTTATACTTCTTGTATGTTTGAATATTAAAGAATTAAAGCTAAAAAGGAGAGACACACTTATAAATGAAACTTCCCAAAAAAACAATTAAATCCCATCGAAACTTTTCAGATCACTATTCTGGATAATCATGCTACCTCAAACAAAGAAGAGTCTAATTGGGCCTCATCTCTGGGCTTGATTCCTACTTTTGAGATAAAGGGAATTTAGACCCCTCAATAGAATTTGTGCTAGAAGAAGGACCTGAACGAATGCATGTCTATTCAGATCACTTATTCCAATAGAAACATATTCCAAATATCCTATAGATTCAAAAAACCCACATGCATGGCTATTCCTTATCAAGACAACCCTCACAAAGAAGGTACCCCCACCACCAATGACTCACTGCGAGTTGAAGAAGATATGTACTTTCACCCAAAAATACCCTATGTGATCCCTCACGAAGAAATAAATGTGTTTAGGATAATTAATAGAGCTTATTCTCGACATATCAGAGAATTTTTGTTAGCTCCTTTCTTATGTCAAAGGAAGTGAATTCCCAAACCACTTGTCGACACCCCATATCACCTTTTTTCCATGCAGTTGAGGAATTGGTAGATTTTTCCCTAATTGAATTTGATGAAACTCTCATTTTTATTCATGAAACTTCAGTTGTTACCCCACCAACAAGTACCGACTTTGAACCTGATAATTATGAATATGAAGAAGTAGGGTCTAACTCAAAAGACTAAGATGTTGAATCAGACAACATGGGGGATAACAATGAAAAAATACCAAAGGGTAATGATAATACCACAAACAACCAATCATGGTTGTCCAGGGATTCTTTGACCATACCAAGAAGATTGCATAACTTACCTAGGCATCTAGAGAAGCTTCTTCCAAATTTGACCCTAAAATCTATGGACTGCTTGAAGACCATATTAAAAAAATCATACTTGAAATAACACTAATGAACGTCCAACACAAAGACATAGTGTGTATAATTTTCCCTTACACTTTTGAGAACTCGGCCTCAACATGGTACTTTAACCTCTTGGTTGGTTCCATAAATAGCTAGAAAAAATTCCAAAAGGATTCTATAGACAAATTTTGATCTATAAATTGTTGTTGATATTCCACTGGAATAATTTGCCACAACATATCTAACAAAATATTGAAATATTTATGATTAAGGTTAATTTCCTTTAGATCTACAAAATTTTTAGTTACTGATAAAATAGATAAAACACAAAAAAAATAGAGAACAATAAACAAAATTCATTCCATCAAAAAATAAACACAAGATATGACCTTGAAAACCCAATATGGGAGAAAACCCAGCTAGAATGTGAGGTTTCTCTCCTCTCTTTTCTTTGGTAAAGAAATGATGCAAGTAAAAAGAAAGGGGTACTCTATGTGGAATTTCCTTTAACATGTCTCTTGTATGGTTGATACATAATCTATCCTCCTCTATGATGGTCATAGAATATCAGTATCAGATGTTTTTCTCATATATGGAACAACATACAATGAAAAATAATGGAACCCCTTCTCCTCCTAGTGGCCCGGTTGTAACATCATCTGATATCCATATAGGGATAGGTTTTTGACTTCCTCAACCTTCAATTGTGATAAGGTTTTTAACCTTATAGAATTTTCTTAGAAAATACACTATGTAGCTAGCCCCACATGTCTAATTAATGGAGGTTGACATTGCATCCACTCGCACCACGATGATTAATATGGTAGGTCAACTTGCAGGAGGCATAACTTTCTAATATGAACTCTGATTGGCGAATGGTCTATGTTGTTGGAAAGGTATTGACGTGAATAATTTATAATGTTCATACATAGCATGGTTTGGACCAAAAAAAGGTCGTTCAATGCCTAAAAATGGCTCCAGAATATTTTTGATTACTTTTTGGACCCAAATTTCCAAATTTGGACCAGCCACTGAAATGGCCCTGCAAGCTTATCCCTCCAATTTTTCCACTCAAAAATTAGTGAGATAAGTGAAAAATAATATAATGATCCAATATGGATCATAACTCCCCATTTAGGGAGGATTTAGGTCCCCAAAATATTTACTAATGAGGTGGGAAAAAGTTTCCTCTACCTTCTCCTTGGACTACCAGTTTTCTTTGCCTGGAAGTTGTCCTTTCAACCCAATATACCAAAGGTCATGCTACCCTTTGTATTTTAGTTCTAGAACTATTTTTAAAAAATATGTCTTCTTCCAACTCTTCTTGAGCATTTGGTGCTAAATCCTATATGGAAGGTAGGACCTGTTCCTCCTCTTGATCCAACATCTAGGGCTCATAGAGTTTGAGATTCTCCACATTCACAACTGAGTAAATTCACATGTATGGGGGTTGAATGAGTCTATAGGAATTATCTCCCACCTTTTACAACACCTCAAAAGTACCATACCTCAAAGTATTGATATTCTTACCAGGACCTTGTAGTATTTCCTTATTTATCTCTAACCATACTTTGTCTCCTACTTAAAAAAAAAAAATTGTTATGTGTTGGTCATGTCTACCCTTGTGCTTTTCCTGTGACTTCTTCAGTTTCTCCTACACTTGCAAATATATCTACCCAACATTCTCAAAAAAAAATTCTACCTTTAGTGAATCTCCTATGAGGTCCTCCCTCACTCCTCCTTTCTTTCCATATACAACATCTAAGGGTGAAGGTGGAAAATACCCAAAGAAAGTTTCAAAAGGGCACTTATCATTAGAAGTGTGGAATGCTCTATTATAAGAGTGTTTTATATAGGTCAAATTTCCATCCCAGGTATTTGGATGCTTATGATTGTAACTCCTCAAAAGCTGCACCAAAGTCCTATTGACTACTTATGTCTACCCATCTCTCAGTGGATGGAATGTTGTAGACCTATTCAACTTAGTTTTCATCTTCTCCCACAACGTAGTCCAAAATGCACTAAGAAATTTGCTATCCCTATTTGAGATGATGCTCTTTGGTATCCCGAAGTGCACCTAGACCTATTCAAAGAACTTATTTGTTGCTTCTTGTCCAGTGATGGTATTTTTAAAAGGAATGAGAAGGAACATATTTTTGAACCTATTATTATTGGTTTTGTTCCAACTAGTAGCATGCATCATGATCAAGATTAAGGGGGGATAAATCAAGAGAAAAGGAGCCTGTAGAGTTCCCACATCAAGGAGGTGAAGCATTTAATCAGGTTACAAGAGATTCACAGTGAAAAAAAAAATTTGGAAGGGCATGAGACCCATTCTTAGAATCAGGAACTTATCGAGAAAATAAAAGGTGATAAGCTCATCTAGATCAAGTTCATACCCTTTCCTAGGTGGAACTTTACCATGTAACCAAGGCTTAATGATAAAGCACAAGAGAAGGTGTGGGACCAATCATCGGATGGTTTCAATTGAGCCTGATCAATGATGGATGATTCATGTTGCATCTGAAATGCATCCATGAGGTTAATGTGGCATCAGGGTGCGACAATGGTTTTAGGATACTACGTGTCAAAGAGAAAAAAGTGTCGCATGGTAAAACACTGTAAATGAAACCACTCCCTTGGGGTTGAGAAAGTGGTATTCCAATCCCATTTATATTTCACATTGTCCAACTCATCATCAGCCT
>JASDQU010509564.1:0-16236 GCA_032191745.1 Picea mariana
TTCAGGTGGAACCAGAAGGTGCTCTGCAAGTGAGTCCTGTGCGCATATTGGATAGGAAAAGCAAACAGCTCCGGAATCGAGCTATAGAGCTTGTAAAGGTCCAGTGGACCTGGTACAGTCTTGAGGACGCGACATGGGAGCATGCACATGTTATGCGGGCAGAGTACTCGCATCTTTTTGAAAATTTTGAAGAACTTGTAGATGCTATGTAAAGTTGCACTGAGGACAGTCCAAAAATAAGGGGAGGGGGATTGTAGTGTCCCCAAGGCCGAGCCCCATTGCAGATCATGATATATGAAATGAATTGTAAACATGTTCTATAGGTTGGTGAGCCAAGTTTTGTATAAGCTGGTAGGATTATGTGTTTGTTAGGCCAGGGAGCCTAAGTGTTGAAGGCCAGGAGCCTGCTGTTGTACTTATATGTATGCAGAATGATTAATAAAATATAAACATCGCTAGGTGCAGACCGACCACGATGAATGAGTGAAGGCGGACTGAGCGTCCACAGAGTGGGCAAGGAATTAGGGGCTGGAAGGTGGGAAAAAGGGGCTAAGTGTTGAGCCTAGGGGCTAAGCCTAGGGGGGGCTTAAGCCTGGGAAATAATATCTTAATATTATTTCAAAAGAGACATGTGCATTTTTGTTTATCCTAAGTTTTGGAAAGGGGAAAACGTGCAAAAGGGATGCATGTTGTGGGAACACATGCAGTTTCCAGGGTGACAAGTGTCAACCCTGGTGCATGCAAATATAATAGCCGAGATGAACCGTGTGAGGGGGATCTCCTCCATTCTACCCAACCATCTGAGCGTGAACCCGTCCGACCTCTGCAAGAATACCCTGGTACAACCCTGAAGGTGGTAAAAATCCTGTGTTGATTTGGGAGATAGGAAGTACATCCTCAGTATGAGCAGTTGGAACTTGCGCGCGGGATCTTTGCACTCCTCGTACAATCCCGAAACCAAAACCGTGAGACTATCCCGTGTTGCTGAACCCATGTGGGAAGCGCGTGCCTATTTTTCCCAATTAGCTGTTGTGGCCACGCAGTGCTGGTCTGCGCGTGGCATACTGGCCAGAGAAGCCTGTGCTGAACTTGTGTATGACCTCTCTCCAGGTGAGGGAGGTGGCTGATGTTGGAAGAGGCAGGTTGTCAGGCCTGCGAGCAACTCTTTCCAGGTGAAAGAGTTTGTTGGGAAGTGGTTTCTTCCAGAGAGTGCCCAGCACTAGATACGGGCTCTGATACTTCCTGATCTGGCCTGTTGTCGAGGCCCAGAGAGGGAGGTTAGCACCGATGGACTGTGCGTGTGAAGGTGTATACTCCCGGGTGGAACAGGCATGTGGGGAATGAGAGTCTGGTAGTAGTGGGCATAAGATGGCATCTTTGGGAAGAATCCTTCCAGATATTTCTGTGTTGTTTTTTCTGTAACCTCATCCTAGCCTAGGATTCCTTGCCTTGGGGTGGAGCTCAGTCCCAGCTCGGGGGTGACCCACTACTGAGTTGATGAGCAGTGCAGTCTAAGGCTGGGAGGTTCGTGGAAGGCCTGCACTTGGTTGGTGGATTTCACCACTGTTACAAGACAAGTATTTGACTATGTTTTATCACATTTTGCATGACTCTTCTGGATATGTTATCATGTTTTCCACTGTGTATATGAATTACTGTTAAATGCTATGGATTGTTTAGTTGTAGCAGTAAATTATATGTTTTACTCTGAGATTTAAATGTGTTTAATTGTTTAAATGCATGTGGTTATAATGCCTGTACGAATTATGTAAAAGTGCGTATACAGATTGGTAACCGAGAGCGATAGTAAACCTTGGTAAACAAAAAGGTACACTACAATGGGAGAGGCTTGAGAGACCTAAAAGAAAAAACACCAAGGAAGTATGCGAGACTACAACCAAAACAGAAATCAACATGTCACAAGTACAATTATTTGATGGATCTGCATATGGAGAGGATCACCTATTTATTCTTGCATTACTATGGTGAGTAGTTGATGAAGATAATTTAGTAAAAACATGGGCCATCTTCAAAGAATCACTAAGGGGACTAGTGTTAACATGGTATTGGAAGTGAGAAAAATAGAATCTTTTCAGCACATGACCAAAAATGATCAAAATATTATTGGAAGTGTATGCATACCCAAATGGAAAACCATCAACACTTGCGAAACTTAGGGAGATAAAGCATATTAAAGGGGAAAGGGATGTCCATTATGATGCCCAACTCGGAAACTTGATTCAACAACTCAGGTATGATGTAATAAAAACATAGAAAATAGATTTGTTGATCACAAGGTTGAACAATACAATATATGTGTGTGTAAGAACAACCAACCTAAGGCATTACAAGAACATGGTACACGTAGCAACCTAGAATATGGACGAAGAAGAACTCAATGATGAAAGATAGAAAAACGAACAAAAGGAGGAACATGATAAAAGGATAGAGAACTAGAAGCACACCTAAAGAGGATGAAAGAAGAAAAAGGACATGAGTCGAGGACAACATAAGATTGAATAATTAGGGAAAACCAACACTAAACATAGTGTCAAGGAAAAAGAGAAATTTCTATTTCTATTAGACCCATAACACATTGGAACATTCGTGGAAAAACTACCCCGAGAACCCACAAAACTAATATGGACCTTACAAACCTAGCACCCAACACAAAAGAATAGGGGAGCTTTTTGAAATCTTGGATTTGAACAATGACAAAATCATAGTGTATACAAGGTTGTAATGTTCCCCTCTCCTTGAAAGGACCAAGGAGGACTTAGTATTCTAGTCACCCCTCTAGACTATAGTCCAAGGGAAAAAAGGGGTAGGAGGCGCTAAAGATGTCACTAAGTGATCTTTAATATTATTTTTATTAAAGTGACTTGGATGAAAAGGGAAAAAGGTTATGGACTTAAGGAGAAATTAAAACAATAACCTTAGTAAGAGTCATAAAGTAACTCAATAGAGAATTAGAAGAGGGAGGTATAAAAGAGAGAGGAGGGCGCTTCACTCCTCATTCTGGATATTCTTATATTTGAGTTCATTTGAGCTATGTAACTTACGTTTTAAGTCAAGAAACTCTAGAGATCAGCAAGGAGGTGAAACATCCCTCCGTTCCTGATCCAATCTTGGACAAGGAGGTGAAAGATTCCTCCCTAACCATTCTATTCATTTCAGATTCATTTCAGGAGTCATTTGTGCAAGTAGGGTGTAGGTTGAAGGGTTTTCCAACAATTAGGGTGCACCAGTTGAGAAGAAAGGATTTGATTTACCTTGGGGAGGCCAGATATATAGTAGATCACATTTCAAGAGTGATTGCTACCACCATAGCGCCTTTTTGCATCATTTGTTTGAGGGTTTCTTTTGCATATCTATTTTATTTATCAGTTGGGCGCATTTGCTGAAGAAGGGTGCATCATTCCTTGAGGATGTATTTAGTTGTAAGGTTAGATATGAGGGTTTGACCCCATAGTTTCTCCATATGCAATCTACATCTCCCAATCTACAGTTTGGTAGTTTTTTTATAATATTTGGAGGTCATCTTCAAGGAGGCCAAAATTTCTAGTTTTTCTAGCTAGTGGGCGATGCATCAGCACCAGATCTGAAGATTAAAGTCTTCCAGGGAAATAAATTGATCTTGTATAGACTTTTAGTCAACTGTTGTGGATCTAGGAGACCACATCTCTCTACTTTATTGTATCTTGAGGGCGTGTGCATACCATACTTCTCTATTTTGCTACATTGTTCCAGATCTGCAGATCTATATATGGAGATCAACTTATTATATTAAAGAAAGATCAGATCTAAAGTTTTTTTGAAGTATTTATTGTGTTTACACTTATATATTATGATCTAATTTTATTATTTCTCTCTATATGATATAAACTCATCACCAAACACTCAGAGCACAACTTACTGAAGCAAACCTACATACATAAATAAACAAAGTCAGAAAATCACCTAAGTTCCCTAGCAAAATCGCTTGGGAACATTATAGTGGTATTAGAGTGATTTCCTTCACCAACCTGTGACTTTTTCTAATTCCTAGAATAAGAGGTCGTGGGGGATAGTGATTAACATATATCGCTAAAGAGGAAGATCAAGAAGTAAGCATGGGAGAGACTCATTAACCAGAGGAAGTATTATTAGCAGAGAAGGTTTTAACACTTTACAAAGCAACTAGGGTGTATTGCAACACCATTTGGGAGAGATGCGGGACCATGTATCCAAGGGTCAAGAAGATCTAAAATTGTCTCTGGTGGAATTCTCTAGAGGACAGGACATAATGATAACCTTATTGGAGGAGTAGAGAAGGAAACAATGTGTTCTTTGTCAATATCTGATGGAGCAAAAGCATGGTAAATATACACCTATGTTTGGAGAGAATAATGATGCCAATGGTTCTCATCGGGGAAATGGGAATCATGAGGAATCTATACACTAAGGCCTTACAAGGGGTGTACCCTCCCATTCCTAGGTGGCTAGTAGAGCCACCCCCAGACCATACTTTTCTAATTTTAGGAATACTCAACAAAGGGATTACAAGTCCTTGAATCAAGAGATCATGGAGGATGAGTGGGAAACTATGGAGAGAGATTACAACAATATGAGTTCAAGATTCAAGAGGCATGTCTCCTTAGTATAATTTAACCACCTCTGACTCAAGAAGAAATCCAAGGAACACCACATGGGTGACATTGAGTTAGGGTGCAAGGCAAGAACAATGGAGATGCCTACCTTTGATAGAACTAATCATATTTCAGCCAAGGCATGGGTGCAGAAATTAGATTCTTACTTACAGTTGAATACCATGAAAGAAGGAAATGCCATCAAATATGCAACCCTGCATTTGATGGGAAAGGCCCATGATTGGTGGTTTCATGGGATGACTAAATTGGGGCATGAGCCTGTCACTTCTTACCTAGACTTCACTCAGAGGCTCATTGACCGATTTGATAGGGAGAATCCTGATCTTCATTTCAGTGAGCTCACACAAATTAGACAAACAAGGTCTCCAGAGGCTTTCATTGAATAATTTCATAAGGTTTCAATCAAAGTTCCAGATATGTCAAAATCCAGAATATTGATGATATATACAGAGGCATTAAATGAGCCCTTGTGTGGGTGGGATAAGGCTTTCAATCTTGCAACCCTACATGATGTCATTGAGTGCACTAGAGACTTAACTGGAGCAACTAGTAAAAACAAATTTACCCCTAAGCCTCCAACCTATACTAGAGGGAGAGATACTAAGAAGATAGACAAGGGAAAGGGGAAAATGGAAGAAGCTACAAGGAGGGAACTGAGAAGGAAGAAACTATGCTTCACATGCAAAGAATCATGGAAACCAGGTCATAAGTGTTGGAGTAAAGGGAAGATCCACTATATAGAGGTGGTGTCTGATAGTGAGGATGAGTCAGATGGGGCGGAGAGTGGAGCTATCCACAACATACAGTTGATCCAAAAAGAGACAGAACAAGCCTGGCATGCCCAGGGTGAGGAGGTGCTCTCACATCAGGAGGAAATCCCCAAGAAGGTTACTATTGCATCCATGAGTGGAGTACCTAAGTTCAACACTTTCTGGATAAGGGCGTTGTACAGGGGAAATGGGATACAATTTTGATTGATAGAGGGGCTTCTCACAATTTCATTCATGATTCTATGGTAGATAGGAGGTACATCCCCACAATAGAATTTGAAGGATTCTTAGATGAATTTGCAGGAGGACGCACAATAGCTTGTAACAAATACATACCACAAATGAGTTTGACATTGGGTAGATACACCTTGATACATGATTTTTATGTGGTGGAAATTCCAAACACTAATATCATATTAGGTGTGCAGTGGCTTAGTACCTTGGGACCCATCACCACCAACTGTAAAACCATGGAGATGTCCTTCACTACAAAAGAAGGGAAGAGAGTCATGCTCAAGGGATGCCAGGAGAGTCACCTAGATTTGTGAATACCAAGAAAATACATGCATATTTAGGCGTGAAGAGGTGGCCTATGAAAAATAATTCTTTGTTATGGAAATAGGGGAAGGAGAACTCAAGCAATACCCTATGAACATGCAAAAAATCCTTCACAGGCATACAAAGGTTTTTGATCTGATTCCTCCAGGTCGGCCACGAAATAGAGGGTTTGAACACATTATTGAATTAGAAGAGGGGGATAAAACAATCATCACTACACCCTACATGCATCCCAAGAAGCACAAGGATGAGATAGAAAGAACCATCAAAGAGTTACTATCCATGAGACATATCAGACCAAGGTCAAGTTCATTTGCATCATCGGTTGTATTGGTTAAAAATAAGGATGGGGCCATGCACATGTGCATAGATTATAGAGCCCTAAATAAGAGAACTATCAAGAATGGGTACCCCATTCCTAGAATATATGAATTGTTGGATGAGCTACATGGTGCAGTCTATTTCACAAATATTGATTTGTGCTTGGGATACCATCAGATTAGGATGCAGGAGAAATACATACATAAGACAATCTTTAGATGTCACTTTGGGCATTATGAGTTACTTTTCATGCCTTTAGGCCTAACCAACACACCGGCCAATTTTCAGTCTTGGACGAATCATGTGTTCAACAAGCAATTGAGGAAGTATTTTCTTGTTTTCTTTGATGATTTGCTAATTTGCAGCAAAACATGGGAGGATCACCTTAAACATGTAGATGAAATCCTAAGCATCGTGGAAAAACAATTCTTGTATGCTAAAGAATCCAAATGTGAAATTGGGATGACAAAGTTCCTCTACTTGGGTCACTTTATTGGAGAAAAAGGGGTACAAGTTCATCAGGAGAAGATTTAGGCCATCATTGATTGGCCCACTCCCAAAACACTTATAGAACTCAAGGGCTTCCTTGGCATCTGCAACTATTACATGAAGTTTGTCAAGAGATTCTCCAATTGTGTGCACCTCTAACAGATTTGACCGGGAAAGGGGCATTTGCGTGGAATCATGAGGCACAATCTACATTTGAGAAAATGAAAAAGTTAATGAGTACCTGCCTTGTATTATCTTTACCTTATGTTTCTCAACCTTTTATATTGGAGTGTAACATATTTGGTGAAGGTGTTCAAGATGTTCTGATGCAAAATAGACATCCTATTGCCTATGAGTGCCGAAAATTGAGGGGTATTGAGCTAATATACACCATCTATGACAATTAAATGCTCACCATAATGCACACTGTTGAAACAGACTTTGATTTTTTGACCTTAAGGATAAAAAAATTTTGTATCTTTGAGTCTTTGCATTATATAATTTCTTTAAAGCAAAAATTTTCATCTCCGACGAATTCGAAATGCCTTTATGGTTCATTTTTGGATAAAGAATGATTAAAATCTAAACGAACATATATTCCAAACATTTTTTTTTTAAATGATCTTTTAAATGAACAGTAACGTTAAAACTTAAGAAATGTTAAATTCACATCAGGATATCGGGATTCGGAGTTTTGAAATAACAATGTTCAACATAAATTAAATAGCGAAATCCCGATCCTCAATTTCCCGATACATTAACCCTTAATTAAAAAACATTATTTACATAAATCGGATTTAAAAAGGGTTTAAAACTTTAAGTTAATCTCATCGCAAAATCGGGATTCGCGATTTTGCGAGAACAAAGAAACTTGTCATCGTATTTTTCGATTTCCTGATCCCCGATTTCAGTTAACCCTTAAGCGAGGTTTGGAAATAATCTAATCACTGTTAAGCATGATTAATAATAAATAATCATATCGGGATATCGGAGTTTGCGGTTTTGTGAGCATCAGTTTTCACGACCTTGGATTTCCCAATTCCCTGATCCCCGATTTTCCGATCTCCGATTTCCTGATTAATGAAATCCTGAAAAGTTAATCTCGATTAATTAAGATAATAAAAGCGTTTTAACTAAATAATATATCGCGATTTCGCCGATTGGGGTTTTTCGATGACTTATTTCCTTGACATCAAAAGTCCCGAAACCCCGATACGAGTGTTTTCAAATTTTAAATCAAGATTAACACTAATTAATCATTCGAATAAATAATGTTTAAACTAAGATTTTTGATAAATGATCTTTAATGCGGCATTTATTCAATTTGGAAATTTTGAAAAATATGGGGAAAGCTCAGGTACAAACATTGAATGCATATATTCAGGGATATCTTTTGCATTAATTTCATAACAAAGGTACAAATCTCGATGATTTTATGATATATTCGAAATCAGTATTAAAACGTTTACATTATTATTTTGAAACTAAATTCTGCTCTATTACAGGTATTCAAGTGAACACAGAGCTAGTGAAAACAGAGCTATGGCGCCCAAGAAGGCTTCAAAGAAAACTGAAGAGAAACCTGAAGGCGATATTGTTTCTGATACCACTACATCTGGGGTAGTACATTCTGTCAAATCATGGGCAGCAATTGTAGAAAAATTCGAGGATGAACTCAAATATGCGGACACTGGTGCAGACAACCATCTCAGAGATATCGTCGAGACCGAGCAGAATAAGGTTGTTGAGCGCCCGAGACTTGTTTCATATACTGATATGATTACCTGGGCATTGGATAAAGTAGACGTTCCAACCAGAAGTATTTTTAATGAACAAGGAGCTGTCATCGGCTCATTCAGACCGGAACATATCCAAGTAATGTATAAGCTTTCACCCAATTATAGGCATACTTTTAATACTGAGTTTGTAGTTGTATTTCAAAGAAAAGAGTGTGTTGAAGGTGGCCAAACATACGCTGATATGATAAGAGGATGGTCCAGAGATGAAAACAAGTTTAGGGCTAATGAACATGGAATTTATGCCACGGCTTCATTAAATGAATATATGGTGTATTTAGGAATGATGTTATGTACACTCTTTGGAAGAAAGGATCCTTTTCATTTTAATGCAGACTGGACACCTTTCTTAGAAGAGGTTTCAGAGGGACGTAGTTTCAATTGGCACAAAATTTTATCAGACAACATCACTTTAGAGGCTATAAATTACAGAACAGCTAGGTCAAAAGGACAGTCAGTGGCCTTTTATATGCCAGCCTATATTATGGATGCCATTTGCTTTAAGACCCCTTTCCCACTTATGAATTGGAGTTGGAATGCATCTTGTCCAGAACCTGTCCATAAGTACCACTCAGCTCTGTGGGAAGAAAATGCAAAAAACTCTTTTTATGAAGTTTGCCATTATGTAATTATTCCTCTACACAGAATTTTCTTGGGATGCGAACCTCCTCGCATTTCCAATACCATCATAGAATCTCAAATCAGTTGCTGACTGGTTCATTGAAGAAATTTTTTCCTATGTGAGAGTTTATGGTTGTTCTATTCCACCTCATGCACTGCCCAAAATTTTACCAGATAGGTTAATATGTAGAGAAGTGGCTTATCAGTTGGTAAATGGTGGTATTGGGCTAGAATTAAAAGCTCAACAGAAAAAGGCATGGCCATATTTTCCTGTGTATCTAGGAAAATTTTCTTTATTAAACATAGGTCATGCTAAAGCAGAAGCAGAATCGTTGAGTGAAGTGAAATTAGTGGATATAGAACACAGGAAACATGATCCATACCAAATAATCAATCGGCATGTCACACAATGTGGTTTGAAAGCATATGAACATGAGGTCTCAGTTTATGATGATGTTTTTAGTAATGCTAAATCTTATGAGGAAGTTCAGAGCAGAGTGCAAACCTTGTCACCTGATGCACAGGTGGGGTTTGCATCTTTTCAAATAAATAGAAGGCAATGTCTACCAAAGATTTTGCAAGGCGAAATGCCAACATCAGCGCAAGGGCAAGAAACAATTCCTCCGGGTTTTGAAACCATCATTCAGTATGATACAAGTGATAAAGGTAAATTGAAAGATTCTGAGATACCTCCTCAGAATACAGAAGGTTATCAGACCAAAGAAACACAGACAGAAAAGGGAAAATGAATAGCAACAAACCCAATAGATCTTGATGATATTCCAGAAAATGTTGGGGGAACAACCTCACAGGAACTGGGTAGTCCCATTACAGCATTGACTCCACTTCAATCAACTTTTGGAATCCCTCATGAGGGAGTTCTATATGTAAGTGATTTAGAACAATCACCAGAGATGAAATTCCTTCTTCTGACTATTTTTTCAGTAAGAAAAGAAGAGCTGTCTTGAAACAAGAATTACATCCTGTAGGAGAAAAAAGGATCAAAAAGCATAAAATTATCATTGATGGTCAGAAACTCAATGAAGGAGAATTTGCTACAGAGCTAGCAGGAACCATGGGTGCTATAGCATCGGCCAATATGTACTCTGTAGGAAATCTAATCACTATGATAGAGCAAAAAGATCGGGAAATAATGCAGCTACAGGACAAATCAAAAGAAAATGAAAAAATTATTGGCTGGGGGATACAAAAAGGTCTAGAACAGGCTAGACTCAAAGATATCCAAGAAATCCAAAAGTTAAATGAAAATTTGGATGAGGCAAAAACCATGATACAAGTTACTCAAGAACAAGTCCAAAAGTTGGGCAACGAAAATAAATCTCTGCAAGATAAAATCATTTTGATTACTAATCAAGTGATTGAGATAGAACAATTCAAAACTAAAGCATCAGAGATATATGCAAATATTGAGGAAGAAAAATAGAAGGTATTCTGTAATCTGGATATCATCCAGAATTATTTTCAAGAATCTAAAAAGTCTATGGAAAAGGTAGTGCAAAAAGAAAGAGAAGCAAAAGCAGCAAGAAATTCTTTCCAAAAGATAATAACTTCTTTTCAAAAAGAAGAAACTGGAAAATCACAGAAGTTATCCATTTCAGAGCAGTTGAAGGGAGATGTAATAATAAAGGTTTGGGAAACAAAATTGGAAGGATATAAAAGAATTACAAAAGAGGTCAATGAAGACTATCAAAAAATCTTCAATGTTATTGAAAAAGATTCAGCACATATCGAGACGGATGGCTTTTCCGAGTTGTTAGGAGAAAGCGACATTAACAGATATCAGCTGAAAACAAAAGAAGAACTTGAAGAAAAGAGAACGGAAATCTCAAATATCAAAGCGGTCAACATTGCAGAAATTGACAAATGGATGATAGCTCCAAGTTCAAAATTAGAGAAAGTTAAATCCACAGAGAAAACAATAGGAAACCAGCTGCCAGGCCTACAAAGAAATTTCTTCTCATTTGAAGCAAACGAAGTACCAGATGCTCCTAAAGTCTTGGTGAACTTTTTAGAGAAATATGTTCAATATATTGAATCAGATAAAGAAAGTTCTTCAACTCAAAGTTAAAAACTTTGTAAATATTTTTATTTTTAGAATTTTGAAATAAATTGTAAACGGTTGACATTAGTTTATGCAACCGAAATATTAGGAAGTTGGTTAGTTACCAACGGAAGATTTTGATAGAAAAGTATAAATATAGTTTCAAGAGGCTGAAACAGGGCTTCAGAAATTTTTGGAAAAAACAAATCTTTGTACTATCAGCTTTGAAGTTTATCAGAATACCATTCGCAACAAGATTCTGAATCCTGCAATTTCGTGACTATGTTTCTTCCCCTGTCTATCATCATTTGTTAAATCTTCTTCTTAATGTGTGTTTCTAGCAAATAAACCAATTTGATATTATAGTCATTGTTGTTTATTGTTTCATATTGGTTTGGATGTTGAATGTATTACAATTTTTCCTCTGAGATTACTTTTGTGATTTTAAGACCTGTAATCCTTCTGTTCCTTAATATTTGTCTTTGTTAGAAATCCTATTTCTCTTTCATTATTGTTAATTGAAATATAAGATTCTTTCCAAATAAAAGCCTTATATTTCTCTCTGTTGTGTCTCATTGTCTACAATTTCAAAATTGTCACAAAACCAGGAAACGACCTTGATTGTGTCTTTACATTACTGTTTAGATTTTAAAGTTGTTACATTAATATCTTTTCTGAAAGTCTGAAGTAACCAATTTATAAAAAACCCCTTTTATAAACATTTAAAACCCTATCACCCATGACAGTTCCTAATGGCAGACAACCTAACGTAGAACCTGGTCTACAAGATAAAACTAGCATTGCCTTAAACCTATTTAACACCGTCTTACAAACTGCAACGAATAGGACTGAGTTAGAAAGATCGTGGGCTGCAATCGAACGTGACATAAGCATCCAAGAACAACGGGAAGAAAGACAGAGACAGTTGAGAAACTGAATCTGATCTAGTCTTTCTTTGTTTCTTTGTTTTAAAAGTATTATCATAAAAATATTTATTCGAATGCCTTGACGGTGTGTTTTATAGCCTTAAAACACAAACTCGGGAACAACACACACATTAACCAAGTTCAGACACTATCTAGTGGGAGAAAATTTTGTGGTGAGAACTGATCACAATAGCCCCAAGTACTTCCTTGCATTGAGGGACCTTAATGAATTGCAACAAAAATGGGTGATCAAGATCCAAGCATATAAATTTGACATAGAATATGTCAAAGGAAAGAATAATGTAGTAGAAAATGCTTTGTCCAGAAGGCCCTCAGTTATTCCATGACTGAAATATCAGTTGACTAGAAATCCCACCTATTGGTGGAGTACTCTGAAAACAAATTTTCATGCGAGTTAATGCATGTGAAGTTACAAGATGATAGGTATATGATCATTGATGATATTATTTATTATAAAGGAAGGATCTATCTAGTTCCATAATCCTCATTCAAGAAAAAAGTGCTTCAGTCATTCCATGACTCACCATTAGCAAGGCACCAATGGTTTCTTAAGACATACAGGAAGATCAGAGAAATGTTTTCCTGGAAGGGTCTCAAGGGAGAGGTCATGCACCACATCAGGGAGTGTACCACTTTCTAGCAGAATAAAGATGAGCAAAATCACCCGACAGGCCTATTACAACCTCTTCCCATTCCAGAGCGTAAGTGGGAAAGTATATCTATGGACTTCATTACAGGGCTTCCCAGGACACAAGGGAAAGATTGTATATTTGTGGTAGTAGATAGCTTGACTAAGTTTTCCCACTTTTATGCCATCACCATAGATTATAGCGCATCTTAGATAGCTGAATTTTTTTTCAGGGAGGTTTTCAGGTTACATGGATTACCCAAGACAATTGTGAGTGACAGGGACAACAAGTTTATGAGCATCTTTTGGCAGAAACTGTTTATATTGGTGGGTACTTAGTTGACTCCTATCATTAGATACCATCCACAAATAGATGGGAAAACATAAATAATGAACAAATGGGTGGAAGGTTACCTCAAAAATTATGTAGCAGGACAACAAAAAGCATGGGTCAAATGGATTTATTTGGGGGAATATTGCTATAACACCACCCACCATTTGTCCATTGGTATGTCTTCTTTTAAATCATTGTACAATTATGATCCCCTTACTTTTGTTGAATTTTTTTTTGGAGATAGTAGGGTTCCTATGGCCAAAGAATGGATACAAGAAAGCCAAGACATCCTTAAAGAACTCAAAGACTATTTGCATAGGGCTCAAAACCAACATAAATTATATGTTGACATAATTTAGAGGGTGGATCACACTTTTGAGGTAGGGGACTTGGTCTATTTAAGGATACAACCATACAAACAAACATCTATTAATAAGACTATCATTGAGAAGCTCAAACCATGCTTCTATGGACCTTATGAAGTGCAAATGAGAATTGGGGAAGTTGCGTATAAACTAAAATTACCACCGAAGAGAAAAATCCACAATGTTTTTCATGTATCTTTCTTAAAGAGGGCCTTGGGGAAGAATGTTATATCTAATGAAGAGCTACCCCTATTTGATTAAGAGGGACACTTGTTTTTTATTGCATAGGAGGTCTAGGAGGTAAGGGAGAAACAATTAAGGAACATGTGGATTAAGGAATACTTGGTCAAATGGAAGAATTTTCCTATAGAAGATAATACTTGGGAGAATGAACAGGTGTTACAACAAACAGGTATGAAATTGCTTGTGGGAAAACAATTTCCAGTAGGGGAGACTGTAATGTTCCCCTCTTCTTGAAAGGACCAAGGAGGAATTAGTAGTCTAGTCACCCCTCTAGACTATAGTCCAAGTGGAAAAAGGGGTAGGAGGTGCTAAAGATGTCACTAAGTGATTTAATATTATTTTTATTAAAGTGACTTGGATGAAAAGGGAAAAGGTTATGGAATTAAGGAGAAATTAAAGCAATAACCTTAGTAAGAGTCATAAAGTAACTCAACAGAGAATTAGAAGAGGGAGGTATAAAAGAGAGAGGAGGGCACCTCACTCCTCATTATGACTATTCTTCTATTTGAATTCATTTGAGCTATGTAGCTTACGTTTTAAGGGTTTTGAGTGAAGAAACCCTAGAGATAAACAAGGAGGTGAAATATCCCTCCGTTCCTGATCCAAGCTTGGCCAAGGAGGTGAAAGATTCCTCCCTCATGATTCTATTCAGTTCATATTCATTTCAGGAGTAATTTGTGCAAGCAGGGCGCAGGTTGAAGAGTTTTCCAACAAGTAGGGTGCACCATTTGAGGAGAAAGGATTCAATTTTCTTAGGGGAGGCCAAATATATATTAGATCACATTTCAGGAGTTATTTCTACCACCATAACACCTTTTTGCATCAATTGTTTGAGGGTTTCTTCTACATATCTATTTTATTTATCAATTGGGTGCATTTGTTGAAGAAGGGCGCATCATTCCTTGAGGAGGTATTGAGTTGGAAGGTTAGATCTGAGGGCTTTTACCCATACTTTCTCCATATGAAATATACAACTCTCGATCTACAGTTTGGAAGTGTTTTCATAATATGTGGAGGTCATCTTCAAGGAGGCCAAAATTTCTAGTTTTTCCAGCCAGTGGGGGACACATCAGCACCAGATCTGAAGATTAAACTCTTCCAGGGAAAGAAATTGATCTTATATAGAATTTTAGTCAGTTGTTGGGAATCTAGGAGACCACATCTCTTTACTTTATTGTATCTTGAGGGCATGTGCATTCCATACTTCTCTATTTTTCTATATTGTTCCAGATCTGCAGATCTATATATGGAGATCAACTTATTATATTAAATAAAGATCATATCTGAAGTTTTTTTTGAAGTATTTATTGTGTTTACACTTATATCTTGTGATCTTGTTTTATTATTGCTCTCTATATGCTATAAACTTGTCACCAAACACCCAGAGCACAACTTACTGAAGCAAACCTACATAAATAAACAAACAAGGTCATAAAATCACCTAAGTTCCCTAGAAGAATCGATTGGGAACATTACAAAGAAATAGATGCAAATTTACCCCAATGTCCAGACATTACCAAGAGGAAGGGTAGCATGCAAATTAAATAAATTTTGCAAGGAATCCATCCTCATAATTAGGGATAAGAAAAGGAAAGAGAAGGAGAAATCAAGAAAGGGCCATAGCAATACTAAAATGTAGGACCTAGTTGAATAATTGAAAATGTTGGTAATGAACAAAAAATTATTGAATAAGAAAAAGGACTTCTTGAAATGTCTCCAACCCCAAGGACATCAAGGTACATAAAATTAGATATATCTTTCAAAACAAATTGAAAATACTTGTAGTGGTAATGGGAAAGGAAGTTTTGAATGCAATAATCAATCTAGGGGTAGAGATTAACATTATCTCCTTAATATTCTGGGAAGAATTAGGTAGATTGAAACAAAGAAAATTTGTGATATGGATAACAAACCATGTGACAAGCAAACCCCTAGGAAAGGTGACAATTGTAAAAAATAATGCATACAACATCAAAACATGGGCTATATTTGAAGTATTAAAATTACCAAGGAAAGCATACAAAATGTTATTTGGGAGACCATGGATTTATTTCATGAGGGGCATGATATTCTCCGAAAAAGAAGCCCTCATATTCAAAAAATATTATAGAAAAGTTATAATACCATTAGACAAAAGAAATAAAGTAGTATAAGAAAAAATAGATGCCATATACAAAGAAACCATTGGGACCACACACTAAGATGAAGAACCTATATATGGTGAGAAAAGAGAAGGAACTGAATCTTGATGAATGGGGTGTATTACATTTCAATGAAGTTCTACATGAATGGGCACAAGGAAACCATAAAATATTTATATATGAGGAACACATTCAAACCAAAGTGATAGAAGAAATACAGAAATATGTAGATGGGGAGGACCTAACCAAGCATATAAACAAGTTTGAAAGGAAGATGAAATTATTATTTGATAAAGAGAGAATACAATATTT
>JASDQU010509564.1:40600-55754 GCA_032191745.1 Picea mariana
TTTGTCATTTTCTCGAATTAGCTCAAGAAGCAGACGAGATTTGTCTCCCAAGACGTTAATAAGAAGGTTGGCAGCACTGTTAGAGGTCACCAACCTTCTTCAGATTTGTAACTCCCTGATTCTGGCTTGCCAGAATGCCACTTAATGCAACATAACCGTTCTTGTCAAAAAAAAATGTTGTTATGTGTTGAATTGTTGCCTTTTATGTGTTCTCTCGGGATTTCGGGAATTATGATGAAGGATCATTACTTCCGAGAAAACTCCCGTGCTTTCCAATTTACCCATTATTAATATATCTTAAATATATTTTAATTATTTTGGTTTTTTTTAAATTGTTTTATTTTACCCCGGATGGGGTGACACCTAGCTACAGGGAGACAGGTGGAATTGCACCCTGGCATAAATGTCGACAGCCACCACCCACGCGCATAACTTAACAATGGGGGACGACCATCGCTGCAATGTAAGAGTGGAGGGACCTTTCCCTCGAGCGACAGGGTATGATTTTAATGGTTCAGTAATGGCGGGGGTTAATAGCGAGAGGATGGCTTCGGCTCCGGTCCATTTCATTTTCAACTTGCCCGGTAAGAGCAGGTTTGCACCTGCCAAGGCCTTGTTTATAGCTCGAATGTTCTGGTGTTTGGCATTGACCGCGCATTCCATTCTCTCGTTGTATTTCTTGCTGCATTCAACGCGACTGGGTTCGCTTGCCCGCAATTCTTACCTGCAACTGCTCTTCCGCCTTCAACGACAATTGCTTTGTACCCTCTCCATGGCTCGAAAAAGAGGCAAGCCTCGCCATGGCTCGACCTGGGAGGCACATAAGGCTCAGAGGCTGCGTAAGGAACAACTCGAACGGGCCCTGGCTCTTGCTACATCAATTCTTCGAAAAAATGCCCGTGCTGAGAAACGGGCTCGGCTTGCCACCATTGCTGAGTCTGGCGCTGGGTGCAGCCGGAATGTAAAGGAGAAAGAGCCGGAAGAGAGGCAGGAGAAAGCGCCGGGATCGAAGCAGGAAGTAGGAATTGAGGAGGAGTATCCCCCATGCATTGTGGAGGAAATCCCGTTTACAGAGGCCCTGACGACCATGGAGTTCACCCGAGTGGCAACCAAGAGGGAGGACTGGAAGCCCACTCCGGCATTGGTAGATTACATCCCCGGATGTATCGTGGAGGAAATACCCTGGCCTGGTAACGACAATTGCAGTTGCCATACTGCGAGCACGAAGGCTGGAGAAGTTGCAGTGGAACAGCGGCTGTTAGACGTGGGTTCTGGAGTGGCGATGGACGAGGGTGGTAGCGTGCATGGCTCACTCATCCGGGATGAACACCTAGCTCTCATTTTCGACCTCCGTGGACACTTGGATGATCTGGAGTACCGGGCCCTCTGCATGGGTCAGAGAATGGACATGCTGCTCGACGCATTCTCCAATGCACAGCCTAAACGGAAATGTCCACTCTGCTCGCAAGCTTATGTCATCCTGGCTGGGACCACGCGGCAGACGGGCGAGGATGACAGGTCACCAGACACCTAGTTTTTATATTATCTTGGTTTTTAGTTTTATGTCAATGTTTTATATGAACTTAGACCAGAGGCATCTATCCTGTTTTCCTCCGGGCAGGACAGATGCCATTCAGTCTTTATGTTTTATTATGCTATGGATACTCAATCCCTATACTTGCTGGTTTCCGAAAATCGACATCATTTTGGGTGATACCAGACCTACTCTTTTGTATAACACTGTAAAAGTTTTGTTTATCTAATATAGCAGGATCTACACCTTTTTTATTTAAAAAAAAAAAAATTGTTTTATTTTATTATTATAGTAATTTATTATTATTATTTTTAAAATGTTTTATGTTATTATTATTGTAATTTAATTAAATCAAATTAATTAATTTAATTAATCAAAATTTCACAAAATAAACCAAAGCATTTTAAAGGTGATATCAGCAAAAATCTAAATGGAGGGAGGGTCCCATTAATCTTGAAAAATGGCCAAAATCACTCCATAGATCTTGAAGACTCCTTTTTCTTGAAAGTGTTTTTTTCTTCATGCTACTTGCTTATACAACAAAGGATGGGATAGTGTTTTTTTCTTCATGCTACTTGATTATACAACAAAGGAGGGGATACACACATAAGGAAGCAAAGGACCCTCCCACAGAGGAGGCTTGGGAGCCACATCTTCAACATGTCTACTCCCCAAGTGATATTCTTTGTCTTTCCATTGTTAATGAAGTTATTCTTTATATTCTTTCAAACTATTTATTCATGTTTATTATTGTATTTTCTTTATTTTCTCATGAATAATCTAGGGTTTGAAATTTTGTAAAGCCTAATGTGGTTTTCATATTTTACTTTCATTTTTGTTTGGATCTAATACACAACCATTATATTAATATAAGTTTTACACCCTTGCTACAATTTACCACCAATAGATTGGAGATTCCACTTGGGAAAAATACAATTTTCTTCTTCCCTGGTTGTGGGTGTGTGTCTAATCCCCCCTACCCCACTCACCATTGATATTTTATAGTTTTTACTTTTTGTTTGCTTCTTTGCTATTTCTATAGGTAATTACAGGTGGAAACCCCATTTGTTCTTCCTCATAAATAAGCCTACAACTTCCTTGAAATCCTTTTAAACCAGCTCACTTTTTGGGGTACATTTCCACACTAGAAAGTGCAGAAAAGTTGGTGCTTTTATGCATTGTAATACCCCAGGCTGACCCCAGTTGTAATTGTACATATAGGGTGGTGATCCATGATATTTTGGGACCATAGTGCCTTTGTATATGTACTTTAAGGCCAGGGTGCCTGTGTGGTTATTAGGATGGTGAGCTAAATGTTGAAAGGCCAGTGAGCCTATTATTGTAAAATGTAATCATTCGGATATTAATAAAATCACACCACTCTTGTAGATCGATCGAACAAAAGAGTATGGGGGTAAAATCCACTAGAGAGGGGAAAAGGGGCTAAGATTCTAGGAAAAGGGCTAATCCTAGGGGCTTAAGCTAAGAGAACATTTTAATAAAATTTTCTAAAAAAAAATGAATTTGATACATTGATTTATCCTAAGTTCCCAAAGAAAGGGAACAAACCACCAAATGGGTGCAAGAGAGATTTATGAGGTGACAAGTGTCATCTCATGAACATGCAAATATATTGGGAAAGATTAGTGTAATTTCCCATCTTAACCATCATTATCTCCAACAATTTTTAGGGGGAAGTGATCCAGGTGGATATCAGTGGCCACCCACCTTTTCCGACTGGCTCAAAACAATTTTCTGGCAAATTTGGCAATTTACTATTTTTAGCACTTTTTAACTTCCGGGGCCATTTTGAGGGCCCAAATGAAGGTTTTTCGAGATCGAGGTTCTCAATGATAGTTTAAGGCATGATTGAGTCCCCAAAATGAATCTCCTCGATGATACCTTTCCAACGAGCTATCATACGGCTAAAACGAAGATCATATGCAAAAGTTACGACCCCGGGAAGTTGATGTACTAACTTACCCAAACGGGGCCCACGTAACTTTTGATGTTCATCTCCTAAGGTTAGGTTTTTGGATGTCTAGGGTTTTTGACATTCCTTCTTATTGTAAAAAGGCCTTCAGAGCCTCATTGTAATCTTCTTCTTGCGAATGCGAGTAGCCGTCACATCTCTTCTCAGAGATAAACTGCCATCATTCTAACAAGTCTTTCACTCTGTATTTTTACAGTCTCTGTACATTTATTTCATTATTAGAAATCATGTATTACTGTATATCTGTGTTTATGGTTGCATCTCTGATACATTCATTTTATATTATTGAATATCTGCGATATCTTTGTGCATTTCTTTATTATATCTCCGCTCTCATTTCGTGCCAAAAATAATCTGGATCAAGAGGCTAACCAACATGCCCATGGGGGTGGAGAGGATCACTCTCGGTTGTCACCATTCGTACCCTATTGTTATCACCATATTTGCAGTGATAAAGCCTTGGGGGCAGTTTTTTCTAATAATTAAGCTAAAGAGGCGGGTTGTCAGGCCCGTGTGCTGCTGAAGAGGCAGGTTGTTAGGCATGTATGTTGTTTAAGAAGCGGGTTTTTAGGCCCGTGAGCTGATGAAGAAGTGGGTTTCCAGGTTTGTATGTTGTTGAAGAGGCAGGTTGTTAGGCCTGCAAGCATTCTCTCAAGGTAAGAGAACTGTTGGGAGTGTGTACACTTCTCCTTGGGATGCCTTGGGAAAGGCTAGAGCCTTGGAGGGAGAAGTGTGGGGATATGTTCCCCGATGTAAGGCCTAGAGGGTACCTGGAGACCTATGAGGGGAGCTGGAACTTCTGGAGCCATAGTGCTATGAGACTTCTTGGACGACCTATGTTAGAGCCCTAGAAGGGTAGTGGTGTAGCCATAGGGCACACTACATTGGGTTGTGTAGGATATAGGGGAATGAGAGACTATAGGTTGGAGTGTTGGTGAGGTTTGGTACCTTGGCCTAGATCATGTTGGTATTGGTTATGGACCATGTCAGGTTAAGAATTCTCTTGCCCAAGTGGAGCTTATGCCCAACTTAAGGGTGACTTGCAACTGAGTTATAAGCAACAAAGTCTAAGGCTGAGAGGAAAGTCGAAGGTCTGCATGCAATTGGTGGCTATTTATATCATACAAGTGCCCACCATTGTTTAAATTATTGTAAGAATGTTTATGTGATCTTGTGTTGGATACTTACTGTGCAAATGTTCCTGTAATTCCATTATGGATATTTGATGTGTTAATTATACTTAGAATACCTGTTGTTAAACTTGTACAAAAATTGTGATATGTGAATGTTGTCATGGGTTTTTATTGCTGTAATTATCCTTGAATATTAGTTTCCAGGATTGTTTAGATATGACAATTATATGTTACACACAATAATAATTGTAGTTGTAACTATACTTGTGTGCGTATGTTGTTAGAGTTTCCTAGAACTGTACATTCTGTGTGTATGTAGTTAGTGGCATATTTTTACTAGATAAGTGTCCACTATGTATTTGTTAAAATTATTGTGCAAATAGTTATGTATTCGTGTTATGGATATTTGTTGTTTCTAACATGCTTCAGTATATTTGTTGTTAGATTTGCACAAGAGCTGGTAATTATGTTTTTATGTCATGGTAATCGTTGTCATATTTACACTAGTGCATATTTGTTGTTAAAATTTCCTATAACTGTACAATTATGAGCATGCACAGAGTCTGTGTAATTATTGTTGTGATCTGTACAATACTTACTTTCATGTGTGTGTTCGAATATATATATATATATATATATATATATACACACACACACACACACACACACACACACACACACACACACACACACACTGCAGGTGTTATTTATAACCTTGCACATATGTGAAGTATTCCCATATAATTTACTGATATCATAGTTGTAATTAGAGTGATTATGCCTAGATAGGGTTGGAAAAGCCCTTTTTTTACATCGACAGTGTGCAGGAGGGATTTCCCCATGTGGATGGTAATGCATGAGATCCTTAGCCAGTTTAGGAAGGATTTTGTAGACTTCTGAAGGGCCTGGTAAGCCTTAGAATTTACTTAAAAGAAGTCCTCGAGCCGCCAAGTCTTGAAGCAAACTGTTAAAACTACGAATTCTAGTGTTTTCCCTAGAAAGAATCACAAGTGTCGATTTCGGCACAATGAAATAATCTTAGTCATTGGTTAGGGTTCCTCACATTCGGGGGCTTGCTGAGGATCAAGACCATTATCGATCGTTGATCCATTGGACAATTCTTAGAGAAATTGTGATCGTTGATCATAGAGGGTTCGTTGGAGTAGTCCATGGTTAGGTTGCAATGAAACTTTGAATTGACCGAAGCCATCGATCCATCAGAGAATTATTGGAGAGATCGTGATCGTTGATCATAGAGGGTCCATTAGATTATTCCATGGTTAGGTCGAGATGAAACCCCGAACTGACCAGAGTTGTCGATCCATCGGAGCAAGGAGGTAGTGGATCTACTACTATTGGATCTAGTTGCATTTATATGAGAGTGAAGTCCATTTAAAATAGTGTGTTCGGCGTTGACTTTCAGAGGGAACTCTCGAGTGGCCGCAGAAACACACTTAAGGAGAAACTACGAGGAGTAATCCTAGCAATCAATCAAAGACCAGTTGAGATGTAATCTCAACCATTGATCGGCGTGGGAAACCCCTTAGATGTGGTCGAGAGGAATGGTGACATCATGTTGATGTCACATTAACAGAACGATCCTATGTGTATAGGGAAGACACATGGCTCCCTCTAAATGGTCGAGGTAATAGGGGTGGGTCCTGATCGATTTCAAGCCCTTGGAAAGGTGCTTTTATCATGGCCATTGATCGGAGTTGGTGTCATAGGATCCTAACCGTTGGTCAAAGCACGTAGCCTCAAAGCATTCCAGGGAAAGGATGTTGGAGAACTCTGATGGGAAGACTTAGAGGTGCAATCCTGACCATCAATCAGAGCCTAGTTGATATGTAATTCAAACCATTGATCGGTGAGTGGTGAGACGTGACCACATTTGTTGATCTATCGTAGGTTCCACCTAAGATATGAGGGGATGTGATGACATAATGAATGAGGTGGCTTACCAACAAGGCAACCAAAGTTTTCCTGAGATGACAAGTGTCGACACCTGGTTCATCATAAGGTCAAGGGTGGGCCCTTGTTGGGTCTAGACAACCTGATGACCACCTTCAATTGTCAACCATTAGATCCACGGGCTAAGAGATATGGTCCATTCATCGAAATTTGGAAGGTTATCAAGGTCGTGTGTCAGCCAAAAATGTCGACGACGATAAGGCCTCGGTGACACAACAAGAGTCATTGATCTGCTGATAGGAGAGAGAGATATTTGTCATTAAAATTTTCTAGAGACTTGTCTGAGAGAGTTTGACATCATAATGACGTGAGGGTGTCAGCATGGCATCTAACGTGACCAAACTATGGCAAGCATCACTAGTTAATTGGTTGGCAAGACTATAGTGGGTCCCGTTAGGATAAAAGGTCCTATGGACCTCAATATTATTTCTGACCATTGGATCTGCGGGTCAGTGGATATGCATTGTTGATACAAACACAATGTCATCATGGTTCAAGGGTGGACCTGTTGGGCGTTGTTATGAAATGTGAATGATGACGAAAGGAGGTTGACCAAGACCATTGTTCGGTGTAGGTTAAAGGCCCAATATTAACCATTGATCTTTCGTGGGTCCCGCTCATTAGATATAGACGTGAGCAAGGGACGAGTGATTCACTGTCGCACAATATGGAGTCGATGACTTGTCTAGAATCATCGGATGAAAGGGCTAAGGACCGTCAAATCAAGGAAAGTTCTATTTGAAAGGACATCGTCGAAACTGCTAGTGGAGGTATTTGCTACCTGTGAGGATTAATTTATGATGATGATTGTGAGGTTCTGTGGGCTCAGAACTAGGAATCAGATAGACATGTGGTAAGCACCACGTCGGATGACGCAGAGGTCAGACAACCACGTGGGTGCCACATGGAAGTGAGGTGGCATTGGGCCAGTGAGGGCCGAGAAGCTTCTGGAAGTCATAACTTCCAATCCAGAGGCTAATTTTGAGAAAAAATATAGTCGTTGGAAAGCTCATGACGAGAAGAATATGATGGTGCCCTCGAGAAAAGGCTTCAAGATGATTGAGGAAAAACAAAAATTTTAATACCCCGTCCCTTAAAAGGTACTTAAAGGGTTGGGTGATGTTACATGCACTGTCTCTGAAATTTATTTTTTTCAGTAGTTTTGGTTTTGTCTTAACCTAAAGAGTATTGTTTTAAAATTTGTTTTTCTTTTTATTTTTAGAGTACATATGCTATATTTGAAGTGCACTCTTTTAAGAGTTTTTATAGGTTGATAAAGGGCCCCTTAGGGTGTTTAGTATCTTCCACTTTTTGACCTATTTTGGATTTCTTTTAATATTTCTATTTCAGTATGATTAGAAAAAAACTTTAGCCTATTGGATATCCCTTAGATGTTCCTTATTTGCATGAACTTAGGACAAAGAAAAGCTTATTTAGTTTCATGAGTATTTGTCTTAACCTTATGGTTCATGTGTGAGGTCTAACTCTTTGCTTTTTCTAGCTTGCTTTCCCCCCTATTTTACAACTTTCAAATCTGATTTGTTTGTTGATCAAGTGGGCCATTTATTTCATATTAGAGATTCCTTCAAGTAGAGAAAGGAGTCACATTTGATTCTTAGTATTTTTCTTATCTTTTGTGGCTTTCTTGTTTAAATGTCATGCTTATTTATCCTTAGCTCTTAGTTAGTTGGAACTAATTTCTTTAGTTTGCAAATATGAAATATTGCATTCCTATTTCACCTTTGAAAGTACACAAAGATAAAGAAAAAACTCGTGTCTTTTACTTTAGTATTTGTCTTGGTAGTTAACTTCTCTTTCATTTTTAGATATCTTTTATTGTAAGTACTTCTCTTTATAAGAATTTCATTTGAAGTTAAACATGTCACTTGTGCACATACTTCACACCATAAATTATATGCTCGGGTCATGACCCCAAGCTAAGCGTTAAAATTATCCACTTAACTTAAGACACGTAAACCCCCCTTGGGGATAAAAGAACATTGTAGTTAAGCTAGAATTGTGGGGATAAGTATCCAAATAACTCGCCACAATCATATTACATTTGAGACATAGTGGTTGACGTTTAGGGGACTTAAAATATTTTCTAATGGATACATTCAAAACCCATTTAACAATAGGCATGCTCTTCGGAATGGATAATGCCAAGGTTTGAATCAAAGGTGTGATTGAGAGTCCTAGATCTTTCACTATGAAATATCCCCCAATCATTTGATTTCATCTTGAATGTGAGGTAACATGTTGCATGTATATGTGAAGATGTATCTTTGTGACCATTCTACTAGGTATATTTATCCAGGTGGATCTCATATAAGGGAGGGAATCTAAGACATATTTCTATGGGCCTTTGGGACTTCTTCACCCATTGTCTCCTAGTTATAACCATCTCTTTCATAACTTCACTCATCTACATAGGGGACCTAAGATACCCTTGTTATTAGTTGATTGGAAGGCCATTTTCACCATATCTTAGGACTTTTTTGAGTGATATTATTTTATCTCTTAAGCTAGGCTCAAGGAGGCTTCTTATTCATTCATTCTTTCACTTGATTTAGGCTTGAAATTACTAAACTGGATCTTTTTTCAGGGTTATATGTTTATTTGGTCCATAATATATATATACATTTGTAGTTTCTATAGTATAATGAAATGGTGATATAAGTGATTGTTATGCAACACTTCTTTTATGCACATATATACTTTTCATATTAGTTTATGTGGCATAGATGTTGACAAAAAAACCTTGAATTATGTTTGATGCAATGAATATATGAATTGTATGAGTTAAGAGTGGTACATACATTGTATTTGATGTTATGAGTATATGGTTTGAATGATATAATGAAATGGATTTGACTTTATCATCTCTATGCTACACGTGTCTTGTCTAAACACTTGACACTTGATTTTTGCAAGAAATAAAGATAGAGATTAAATGTAATGAAGAGTTATCTTACCAACCATGGTTAGTTATTATGTCCCTACTCGTTTTTATATGCAACTCCTATCTCACAATTCTCCTACACTTTCCCTTTTGAAATGACCCATATTGAGGGTATGAAAGAGTGTTTCCTGTGGTCATGAATTCAAGTTGGGAAATTATTATGATTCATGGTTGTACTAGATTGATAATGGTGGTGGTTGATTCATGGTTGTACTATGTAGCATAGCCACAAATCATCATCTTTATCAGGGTAGTATGTCCATGAATTGTCATCATTGCTAGGCTTGACCTCAAGACGCTAAGAAACACTATTTCACATTTATGGCAATGTCATTTTTCAAATTACAAACTTCCAGAATTTTGGGACAATGATTGCATAATGAAATGCTCCTTGCAAATGTCGATATATCAATGCTTACCTAACCTACACATCAATTCCATACCATCCATGTCATTTTCCATATAGTTTATTAAATTCGATATATCATTTTTTCTAGTAAAACTTCTTGTTTGGATGACATAGCCCTGACATCAAGTGTGCATCTTCACTTTTGTCATTTTAACAACCTTACATATGTCGATATAGAGACATTTATAAGAGATGTAATATTACAAAATTGTTGGCATATTGACATGAGAAATGCAGATATATTGACTTGGTGTTAATGGTAACATCAATATATCGACATTAGTCCCTATATATTTAAAAAGGAAAATTTCCAAAAAAGTTGGTTCCAACATTAAAAATGTCAAAACAATATTTTAGAAACATGTATTTTTACCCCAAATGTAATAGTGCATTAGGTGAAACCAAGCAATCCCTCAAAGAAACCTACACCTATAATGTTGACAAATGTGATTATTCCATCTTCAATGGGTGCAACAAAATCATTAGTATGATCATAAATAAAAATTCAACTCTCCTCTCACCATTTTCACTACAGGAAGACCTTGCTAGGAAAGGGAAAGGGAAACATAAGTCATATTCTTTGAATCGGGATGAGAACCATACTTGCATAGACTCATTAATTGATGATAAAAATACAATAACCCCCAATTAGTTGACTAATTGGATTGAAATTAGGAGAAAGTCAAGGAAACTGACATAAATGAGTTGAGCTAAAAAGTGTCATATAACAAATAAATCAACAGATTATCATTTTGATGTACATAAGGAGGTGATAAAATAATAAATCATAGATATGAATTTTTCCTGGGGTTCTTCATTAAATGTGAATGGCCACCCATAGTTGTATCTTTCGTATTAAAAAAAAGTAATATGTTGGACATGTAATCTTTGGGATTGTGTTATTGTAATTGTAATGTGATTGTGTTATTGTAATTTTAATGTACATATGAAGATTCATAGGTGATAGGAAGAGTCGTGCTTTGGAGAAGACCAATGATCATATTTTTTTGTATTTGTTGAACTATAAACTAATGCAATGAACATCAAGGTGTCGAGTTACTTTTCTTCCCACTCCTGGCATGACAATGGTATCAAATCCATGTTAACTCCATGGATTATTCTTTGGGCGTTTTCTCTCTCTAAGCATAAAGTAATGCCTCATGTATGCTCATCTACCCTCTGGCACCTTGAACAATTATTTTCCAGTTTGCTAGTCTACCTGGCACACTCCCTCTTTGGTTGATTCTCGACATGCCTCTTTAGGTATCGCTCCATTCTCTGGCATGAGTTAAACTAGATTATACCATTAAAATCCTAATTTATGAGCTAAACCCTAATGTCACTCGAACCTATTGGTGATTGTGATTTTGGCTTCAATGCGCACAAACCCTCTCATGCTCACACCTACGAAACATTAATCCAATTATTCCATTTCTTCTCACCTTACAGTCTTGGACAATGGCTTGCATTGCCCGACAAGATAAAATATGGGAAACACCACTAATATCACGACCTCAAGAGGATATTCGTATCATTTTTCTGGTTCATGAGGTCAGAATTCTTGGGCTGGTAATGGTCTTCATTACGTAGTGTCCTTTATGTTAAAGGTATTCATCTTAGACACGTCCATTGTGAGCATTTTCATGTTTTGAATACCAACGCTACTGCATTTTCCTCTCACTTTCACACCTGATTTCACACGGTCTTCACACTTGATTTCGCACGATCTTCACACCTGATTTCACACTGTCTTCTCACTTGATTTCACATGGTCTTCAAAATCGTGGGTTTGAAAAACAAATTGGTCTACTTGTATTGGGAGCTTCAACATGGAAGGCATTGATCGATGAAAAACAACATGATGTATGATGTATAATCATCATCGATCAATGGGTTCATCCTTGTTAATATTATGGTAGCCGGAGAAGGTATTTACCTCCACGTGTGAACCTTACGAGAATAGAAGGCTCCAGAAAGCAAGAGAAAACCCTAATGAGTTGGCTAATAACCCTAGAAGCCTTGTCGACTCAAGAAGATAATTTATATTAGGTTATTAGCCTCCAAGAGAAGAAGTTGGCAAATAATAATAATAATATATTGAACAGACACATATCCAGAAGGAGAAGTCAGCCCCAACAAATCTGGCAGAACCAGTATAAATACAGGGCGCCAGTTCTCATTTGACAGCATCTCAGACTTGCATTTCCTAGTTTGGTGCACACTGCAGCTCCAGTTTGGTGCACACATGTGGAGGAGAGTTGCAGGTGTAGCTGCTGCAGCTAGCAGTTTCAGTGTTGGCTTGGACTATCTCTTGGCTAGGGTTTGGACTATTTGATCAACTCTTTGTGATGCGCTATCCTTGGGGAAAGGTGCGCTACCATTTGTTTGGCTATCTAGCCCAGGGTTTGCTTCTAGAGTAATTCTCAGTCAAGGTTAAGGTGCTCGGAGGGTGGCTTCGGCCTATGGTTGGGTGACAAAGGTATCATCAATGGTGAAACGAGCACACCATCTTCTATATTCTAACAATCCTAATGTATGGTATTCCATTATTGTATTTGTATATTAATTGTTTCATAGATGAGTGTTAATTCTCTCATTTTGTGCTTAACAAGTTGCTGATTAAAGAAGCATTTCTACAAAAAAAAAACATTCTCTCATCTCTATTGTCGATGTGGTGCTGACTGGTAAGGAGAACTACAGAGAATGGTACAGGAAGATCAAGAGCACATTGATCTTCAATGACCCGGGGAAAGGGATTTGTGAATCAGTAATGGTCCCTCATAACAACAAAATCATTGAAGAAGAAGTGGAATAGGAAGAAGAAGCCTCATAATTAAAGATGAAGAGTAGCATACCTGATAGAAAACCAGCCATTCCGACCTCAAACAAAGAACATGAAATATGGGAAGATAAAGACTAGAAGAAATATGTTGTGATCTCTGCTACAGTAACTGAGGAAGTGAGCCATCATGTTGCTTCTATTAGTGATTCCTATGGAGCCTTGAAGAGATTGAATGAATTGTATGACACACATTCTGAGCTTGAACTCATACAATTAATATTGAAGCTCTTCAACCTACAGTTGAAGAATGATGACCCTATGGATTTAACCTAAGAAATCAAATCCATAATGCATGACATTGAAGCCATCAGAGCGAATATTGATCTCCCTCTCACGACCTTCATTAAGTCCCTCTACCCTACATATTATCACTATCTTGAATTTCTACAAGCAAGTGATCAAATGAAATCCATGACATTTGACAAGCTGGTGAACAAAGTTGTAGATCTTGAGAAAACCTTTCCAAAGAAGTCAACTCCTCCAACTAGTGAGACTATTTACCTTGCTCAGAAAGACAAGAGTAAACCACATGATTATTTGAGAAGATAAAGTAGAAAAAGAGGACGTGGACATGGAAGAAAAAGTTTCATAGGTAGGGCGTAGACACAACCAAGGTAATGTTAATATTATGGTAGTTGCGGGAGGTATTTACCCCCATGTGTGAACCTAACGAGAATTGAAGACTCCGGGAAGCAAGAGAAACCCTAATGAATTGGCTAATAACCCTAGAAGCCTTGTTGGCTCAAGAATATAATTTATATTAGGCTATTAGCCTCCAAGAGAAGAAGTCGTCCAGAAATAATAATATACTGAACAGACACATACCCAGAAGGAGAAGTCAGCCCCAACAAACTGGCAGGATTACTATAAATACAGGGCGCCAGTTCTCATTTGTATCATCTCAGTAGTTGCAGATAGAGCAGTTCTGCGCAATAGTTTCCCAGTTGGTGCGCACTGCAGTTGCATTCTGGTGCATAGGTTTGGAGGAGGGTTGCAGCTGCAGCTGCAATAGTAGCTAGTTTCAGTATTGGCTTGGATATCTCTTAGCTAGGGTTTGGGACTATCTGATCAGCTTTTGTGATGCGCTATCCTTGGGGATTGATGCGCTACTCTTTTCTTGGCTATCTAGCCTAGGGTTTGCTTCTGGAGGAATTCTCAATCAAGGTTAAGGTGCTCGGAGGGAGGCTTCGGCCTGTGGTTGGGTGACGAGGGTATCGTCAATGGTAAAACGAGCACCATATTCTATATTCTAATAGGTTATGGGCCCACACCCCTTCAGTCAGCCTAAAAAGCTGGAAGGAAACATAACCACTAGACATTGAGCTCGTTGAGGAACTGCCGCTAGGGTTACTAGCAGGAGCAGCTTCCAAAAGCAATGTAGCTAGGGTTACCAGTAGAAGCAGTTGCAGAAACCCTAAACCTCTTGTCGAGTCACCTTTAGTGACGAGATTGACCTAATCTCCAGATACATCAGTGCACCCTAGCCTAGCGCATCTCTTGGTACTCTCAGAAGGCCAAGACGTGAAGTTTGGATTTTTGGTCAAATCTAGGGTTTGACCAAGTCAAGCAAGCCATGACGAACTCTATGAAGTCTGAGAACAAGTTAGATGGAGCTTCTAACTTCAGATCATGGAAGACAAGGATTGACCTCATCCTTGCTAAGAATAAAGTGTTGGACATTGTGAAAGGAAAGATCGTGAAGCCAGAGTTTACAGAAGGAGAAGAGAAGGAACCACAGAACGTTGCAACTATGGAGAAGTTAAAAGATGTTGACATCAATGCCATGAGTATCATAGTGGATTCCATAAAAGACCACCCCATACCCTACATCTCCCATCTTGACTCATCAAAGAAGATGTACGATGCCTTAAAAAATCTCTTCTCAGTCAGAAATATTGGACAAGTTATGAGTCTGAAGAATGAGCTCCGTGACATGAAGATGAATGACGACGACAGCATAACATCATACTTTGTAAGGATCTCCCAGCTAAGAGATCAACTACAAGCTATTGAAGAGATCACTTCAGAAAAGGAATTGGTGAACATAGTACTTAATGGTCTTCCCAAGACATGGGATGCATTTGCCACAAGCATGAATACAAGGAAGGAGTACCTGACATTTGAAGAACTTTGGACTTGCTGTGCTCAAGAAGAATCAAGGATCAATGCAAAAGAGAAACCTCAAAAGAAGTACGATAATCAAGCCTTCACAGCAAGATTCAAGAACTTCAGAAACAAAAAGAAGTTCGGTTCAAGGAGGAAGCCAAATCAAGAGAAAGACATCTCAGAAATACAATGCTTCAACTGTTA
>JASDQU010509565.1:26455-40505 GCA_032191745.1 Picea mariana
GTGGGCAAAGTGACCTAGAAGATGCTTCTAAGGAAGCTACTTGGAGAGTATAAATAAGAGGCAAGGCTCTCTAATTTTATATCACAATTGAGCATATTGAATATATATAGGTGACTGATGTAACCAAAGAATATCTAAACCGAATTTCAGAGGGAAGGTGAGGAAAAGAAGGCTAGAATTCAAGGGAGGATAAAAAAAATTGATGATGTTTTCTATGGTATGTTATTTATAGGTCATCTAACCATTTTTGCAATACATGTTTTTATAGAATGATTCAGACCATGAAATTGATCGTCCGTTGAGGAAACATATCCAAGTATCTATGGTAAAAATTTCAGCTTTTGGGTCGTTGTATTTTTAGAGTTACACTCCATGGAAAATAGGGTTTGTGGCTAGTCTTGAAACTAGTCTAAAACATGTGTTTCAGGTAAAAACGTCATAACTTCTTCATAACAGATCCAAATTCAATAAGACAAAATCTGTTGGTTAGAATACAGTCTTTAGTATTCTATGTAACATTTTTCAATCCATTCAACAAATATTCCGTGTGGGGAATGATCTACAAGGTCTCTCTATAGAATAAGCCAAAATTCAACAAGGTATGTCATTTTTTCTATAACTCCTTTTTTGAGAGGTTCCAAGTAGTGACACCTGGAGGAATTGCATAAAATAAATTGAAGAACATTTTGTACTATTTTCATATCTTTATTCATTATAGGTACATATTTATGATTATTTCAAGTTAGGGTTGTTGACTAATCCCAAACTAGNAGTTGATGATATTGGTACATATTGATGAGTCATAGTTGATGAGTAGTTGACAAATGATTGGTACATACTTGGTACATGGTTGGATGCACTTGTTTATGGTACAGGTTGATTACAGGTTGTTTGGTACAGGTTGGTGCATGGTTGATGCACTTGTTTATGGTACAGGTTGAGGTACAAGTTGATGCATGGTTGATACATGGTTCAGGTTTATTGGTACATTTTTATAGCGGTATATCTCACAGTGATAGTATGAAAGTGGTTCCATTATTCTATTTCTACTTCAGGGTAGTTGGACGGGGCAAGGATAGGTGGTTGTCACCACCTTTTAGTTGTAGCCGGAGAACATAGGGGGTTGTAGCCTCCTTCTGGTTGTAGCCAAAGAATAGCGGCATTGGAGCTTCCCTAAGGTTGTATCCTGAGAAATAAGGGGGTTGGAGCCTCCTTCCAGTAGCAGCTGGAAAACAAAGGAAGTTGGTGCTTCCAATGAATGCAATTCGTCAAGACATATAAGAAAAATAATTCTGTATTTTTCTCCCGCTTTGGGTTTTCATGTAAAACACTAGTGTATTGTGTATGTGTATGATTGTTCACGTGTTCATTTCTTATTTACTCTGCAGTTATTGGATGATAATGCTACATTGATATAACACTTGGATTATATGGTTAAAAAGGATCAATTTCTCTATTCTTGATTCATCCCCCCTCTCAGTAATCCAACAATTAGTATCAGAGTTGTTTCCTTTAGAAATCAGTTTAACCACCAAAAGGTAGATCATGGAGAGAAACAACTTGTATGATAATGGAATACCACTGTTCAATGGACAAAAGTATGCATTTTGGAGCATAAGGATGAAAACATATATACAGGCACAAGGATTTGAAATTTGGAAATCAATTCTAGATGGATACACAGCACCAGCAGTTCCGCCAACAAATGACAAAGCAGTGAAACTCGGTCAAAATAATTCCAAAGCCAAAAATTCACTTATGAATGGTCTTAGTGAAACGGTATTCACCAAAGTTGCACATTGTAAATACGCTAAAGAGATTTGGGACAAACTTAAAAATATTTATGAAGGAGATTCAAAAGTCAAAGAGAAAAAGATTCAAACTTACAGAGGTCAGTTCGAACAACTTAAGATGTAGGAAGATGAGAATATTGCAGCTTACTTTTTATGAGTTGATGAAACAGTAAATGCAATCATAGGATTGGGAGAAGAAATCAAAGAATATGTAATTGTTCAAAAAGTACTAAGATCTCTTCCTATGAGATCTTACATGGAATCTTCACAGCATATGAAATGAGAACTCAACAAAAAAATCTAGATATAAAAGAAGCAGCCTTCAAAGCATCCAAAAATTCAAAGCAAAAGGGAAGGGAAAAAGAAGAACATAGAAGCAACAATGACGTCTCAAAAGATGATGAAGTGGCCAACTTTATCAAAAGACTTCACAAGGGAACTGACATTAGGTATAGAGGTAAGCTTCCTTTAATTTGTTTTAATTGTGATGGTATTGGTCATTTTGCTAACAAATGTCCTTATAAGAAAAAGAGAAATGATGAAGGTTACTCAAAAGGAAAACAAACATATAAAGGCAAAAGAACCACAAAGAAAGTTTTCAAGAAAATATTATGCACTGCAATATACCAGATATAAAAAGTATGCAGAACAGAAACAAAATGCTAGAAATTGCAGAATAACAACAATATAACCAGAACAATCACCACGATAGCACTGAAATGATATAAGAATAACAACAAAAATAACACTTTGATTCTGAAAGCAATGTTCATGGGCCTCTTCGAGGGGGAAACCTCCAGTTGAGAAGAGCTCTATTACAATAATATCCAAGATAAGGTTCTCATACCCTCGAATCCTATTTATACTAAATATGTCTATCAAAAGAAGCATCTAGAGGAAGATCCTTCTAGAAGCGAAAGCTTCTATTAGGTCTTCTTACATTCGACTTATACTATTTTATTGCAAGGCCTTATTAATATTGACCTTTATTACATCTGAATATATTGTTCTACCTATGTGCAGGTTAGGACCCTAACATGTCCTCCCCCTTAGAAATAGCCTTGTCCTTAAGGCTTGAGATGTGGAAATTGCTACAGAATGGTGGCTGGTTCCCAAGTGGCATCTGCTAGAGTTGTATCTTTCCACTAGACTAACGCTTCTTTGATGGTTCTCTGACACAAGCGACAGTCACATTGGTCCAAAACTTTTTATGGTTGTAGCCAAATGGATCCTTCTTTAGCTAACTCGGGAAGGTTGGTTTGAATTTGGCACTTAGTTCCAATCACCTTCTTTAAGCATGAAACATGAAAAATAGGATGTAGCTTCGAATGAACGGGCAAAGCTAACTGATAGGCTACTTTTCCCACATGCATGAGAACGGTGTAAGGACCATAAAATTTGGGCACTAGCTGCTTAAATGCACGGCCTTAAGGGAAGTTTTCTTGTAAGGTTGCAGACGAAGAAACACCTAATCCCCTTCTGCAAATTGACGTTCAAATCGACCTTGATTTGCTTATTGCTTCATGTGATTTTGTGCCATGACCAAATTCTCTTTGAGGGTAGGGATAATAGCCTCTCGAACTGTAAGTGTTTGGTCAACCACCTGGACCTTCAAGACACCAGGTAAGTATGAGAGAACTGAATGTGGATTCTGTCCATATACCGCTTCAAAAGGAGTTATGCGTGTAGTTGTATGGTATGAAGTGTTGTACCACCATTCACCTAGGGGAAACCATTGAGCCCACTGATTTTTCTTTTTCGATGAAAAACAACTCAAANCCAAAAATTGCTTGTGAAAGTTGGGTCACAATTAGAAACAATAGAGTGCGGCATGCTATGAAGCTTGAAGACCTGATCCATGAAAATTTGAGCCACTGTGGATGTTGTAAACAGGTGTTGAAGAGCGCAAAAATGAGCATATTTCGAAAGGCGATCAACAACCACCATGATGACTGATTTATTTCCCGATTTGGGTAAGCCGGTAATAAAATCCATAGAGATATCCTTCCAAATAGCAGGTGGAATCGACATCGGTTGTAATGTGCCCAGAGATTTGACTGTTTCTCCCTTGTTGCATTGACACCCATCACATTCAGTGACAAAATTACAAATGTCCCATTTCATACTATAATGAACCCCATATTGACCACTAAAAAAAATTGTGTTACATAGTTTTCTTGGTTATGCCATCATGATGTTGATTTGATCATCACTCTCTATAATAACTTTGTTTTAAAATTCTATTACAATGTCCTTGTTATAAACTCTTAATTTCTCTAATTCACCACAAGATTTCTTAATCATGTCATGATTAGGAGGTTATAAGGAAAGGATCCCCAAAACTATTTGGCAAACCCCCTTCTATTTTTAATCTGTACTCGAATACCTATAGGTTGCGCACCTAAGGAAAATCTTATAATACATGTTGCAGCTCATTATAATGTCACGAGACTTTAAGTCACACATAAGTACACCTGTGGGGTTATGGCAGGAATGCCTTAAATAATCCTTAAATTATGAAGGACCTGGGGTCAGCTTCCTCTTACACTAGACAGCTAACCTAACTACCAAGCTCTAGTTAGAATTGACGGTTGATTGTAGTGCAGGTATGAGATCCAAAGGCGAGTGAAAGGTGACAGCTAAGCTCTGTCTACTGTCTCGGAATTACACCGAGGGGTAAGAACAATTTGGTTCAGATTCGAGTCATGATGGTGTCCCATCGCAACCTCCTTTACATGTATTAGAAGTGTTACTGTCGTAAAAGTTAAGGCTCTATAAATTCACTAAAAACTGTCCCATGAATCCCTATGTAATTGCTGACCTCATACTCCAAGTGTCAAAACACTCTGCCATGGTCACATGGAAATCCATCCTCACCCCTTACATTTACTACAAGGTGACAAGGTGTCGATTAGGGTTAAGGTAGGTTTATCACTTTGTCATTCCTGAGTTTTCCCGAAGAGGTTCGGCCAACCCCCTTTCAGAGGCGAAGATTATGAGTGAAGGAGGTTACTCCATGATGTAACTCTCAGCGCAGCCCTATGCCCTGGTAAGTTCTTTAACACAATACCAAGATAGATAAAAGAAAAGGGAGATGAAGAACTTCGGAAAAGGTTAGGCATTCTGGTATTTTGTCAATGGTAGTGTTTTCCCTTTTTGTCTGTCCTGTCTTTCCTTTTGGCACTTTCTCTTCATCATTTTTCGAAAAATCACCCTGTAATCCTGGGAAACACTTCCTCCCCGATATTGTTGGTAACCCCTTTTTGGTTAGGCATTTTGGGGTCCCTATGTAGTAGCCAACGGAGCCTTTCGGAATTAGGGTTGATCGAAGCATATGCCTCTCACTGTGAAAATACCTAAGACGTAGTATAAGTATATCGTCTTGTTTTGTTATTCCTGCTATCGTTCTTCCTCAAGACAACTTACGGAGATGGGTTGGCTCTATATATAGTCAACGATGTGGGTTCTTTTTCTTTGGTAGGAAGATTGTTATATTCCTTTTATCTATTTCCCTGAATGAATGGAGTCATCATCCTATAGCTTTATCTGACCTTCGGTTGGTCCTTCTATTACCATTGTCATATATTTTTTCTGGGGTATCTTGAATATTTTATTGGGAGTCCTGTAGCATAAACATTTCATATGTATCATGATGCCATGTAAATCTTGACAGCAATGATTTTTTTCCATTCTTTATACACCACAACGCGATGACATTGCTTTTATTGTTAATTTTGTATCTCTGTTTGTTATAATTTCGATTCATAACTGAATTATACTTAAATCGTTAATCGTGTCGAAATACTGTGTGAGGAGTCTATAAATTATTTCGTTTACTTTCTATTGTAGCAAGGTTTGTATTGTTTTCAAGTTACGGGTTTCATTTATCAAACTGTTAATGTCACTAATGATGGGCCTTGTTGTTCCGAGGACCCATCAAAGATGGTGTCGCGCCCTCCTCCCTTGGCCCGAACGTCTAAACAGATAGCAGGCGAAGGGGCAAAGATTCAAACCCGTGTCTCAACAAGATAAGTATCTTTCTGAAAGGGAATCGTCGGTTTAATTTTTTTTTTTTAGTTTTATGGAAATTTACTTTTCTTGGATACTTATCTTTTGAATAAAGACTAATGTTTACAAGGTTTTATTTCTTGTAGGGTCTCTGTCCGTGCAAATATCGGATACCCATCACTACCTCTAGCGCAAAAGGTATTCGGGTTTCGAACCCTCTCACATCTCGGCTAAATCTACAGGTTCTATCGTCATTTAAGGAGATCATGATTTAACCAACTCTTTTGTAACTAGTTTGAGTCTACTGTATCGTTCGTTGGAGTAAACCCTTGAGGTCGTTCTTCCATTAATGGCATTACACTAGTTTTCCTATATGAGTATTGAGTCTATAATTGAATACATATTCTAGCCATTATGTAATATACTTCTCTCCTTGAAGGGTTAGAAAGACAATCCTGGTCGAATTTACTCAGAATGATAATCTGTTGCAAAGTATTTCTGTCTTTTAAAATTTGAACACGGTAGTTACCATTTATGCTACTCGACTCTGTTCTAAACCATTGGCCTAACTTGTTCTCATAAAAGTGTCATAGTCAAATATTTATTTGGGTCAAATCATATCCCTTCCCAACAGTCACAATAATTTATTACAATTATCAAATTTGAAATTTGGAATTGCCATAAATGGAAAAAGATTCCAAATTTAAATTTACTAAAAACGGAATAATTTTCCAACAAATTTTAAATTTCAAAAATACTTTATTTTTTGGGATGTCACATCCTTTCCCCCTTCAATAAAACATTTTCCTCAGTGTTCATTCCTTTCTTAGAACAGGATTGGATGATATTTCCACAAATCTCCCTCCAACTCCCAAGTGGCCTCCTCAGGACTAAAGTGCTTCCATTGCACCTTTACCTGAGCGACGGTTCTGTTCCAAAGTGCTATTTCTCTCCGGTCCAGAATATGTAGGGGTTCCGCCTGGAACTCACCTTCCGGTTCCACCTACACCAAGTTCCAATCAATCATATGAGTAGGGTCATGAACATACTTTTTCAACAAAGAAACATGAAATACATTGTGAATTCTTAGATTAGCTGGAAGTGCAAGTTGGTATGCTACGGGTCCAAGTCGAGCTAGTATCTCGAAGGGCCCAAAAAACCTGGGTTCCAGCTTGGCACAATTCCCTAACTTCAACAAAATTTTTCGAGCTTTGACCTTCAAATAAACATGGTCTCCCACTTGAAATTCCAAGTGTCTTCTTTTCTGATCTGCATAGCTCTTTTGTCTGTCCTATGCTTCTTTTAAGTTCTGTTGTACCTTCCTTACCATGTTCTCCATTTCTTGGACCATCTCTGGTCCAATCATGAGTCTGTCAGCCGGGTTGTCCCAGCTAATTGGAGTCGTACAATACCTCGAAAGGGCTTAACTTATCCGAAGTTTGGTACCCATTGTTATATGCAAATTCTACCAAGTGTAGATAGTCTTCCCACTTGTTTGGTTTTGTTATTACGTACATGCAGAGAATATCCTCTATGATTTGGTTTGTCATTTCGATCTGTCCATTCGTTTGTGGGTGATAACTCGTACTAAAATTCAAATTAGTATTTATCCCTACAAACAATTCCTTCCAAAAAGCGGATGTGAATTTTACATCTCTATCTGAAATCACCATTTTAGGAATTCCATGCAGTCTAAAAATTTATTTCATGAATATTTCAGTAATATTTATATCTTTAAAAGTAGACTTTATAGGAATAAAGTGTGAAGACTTACTGATTTTATCGATTACAACCATGATAGAATCATTTTGTTTCTGAGTTTTAGGCAAACTTGTTATAAATTCCAGCGATATGGCCCCCCATTTCCATTTTGGTATTGGTAATGGTTGTAATAGGCCGGTTGGATGCTGGTGCTCAACCTTACCCTGCTGACAATATTGGCACCTAGCCAAGTATTATGTTGCTTCGCCCTTCATACTAGGCCAATAAAATAGTTTTCTAAGTGTTGTTATCATTTTTTGGTATCCTAGATGGCCAGAATATGGTTTCTTATGCACTTCATCCAAGACTATTAATTTTAAGTCCGTTGAATCTGGTATGTAAAGTCTATTATTAAATAGTAATAGTCCATTCTTGTCGATACTTAGATAAGGTTTATTTGAGTTTGCCATGATGTTTTGTAATTCTGCCATTATCTTAGTGTAATTTTCATCGTTAATACATGTCATCCTTATTCTTTATTCCAGATCACTTTCTGCCCTGCTGATATTTATCTCAAATAACCCATGTACTCTTCTGCTTAAAGCGTCTGCTACTTTATTTTCCTTACCCTTGATATGTCTGACCGCGAAGTCCAATTCGCTCAAGAAGGCTAACCATCTTGCTTGCCTTGCATTAAGATTTGGTTGGCTAAACAGATATTTCACACCGCTATTATCCGTCAATAGTAGAAATTTTCTCCCTATTATGTAGTGTCGCCACATTTTTAAGGCATGTATTACCACTGCCAATTCTAATTCATGAGTGACATAATTTCACTCATGTTCTTTTAATTTCCGAGACTCATAACAAATCACGTGTCTTTCCTGAGTTAGGATGCCACCTAGTCCTTCTTTACTTGCATCGACACATACGGTGAAGTATTTATCTGGGTCTGCTACCTTCAATATGGGTGCAGTTGTCAATAATTCATTTAGTTTGTTAAAACTGTCTTAACACTTCTGTGACCAGTTAAACTTGGTCCCTTTCTTTTGTAATGACGTGATGGGGTAGGCTATCTTGGATAACCCCTCTATAAATCTGCGATAATATCCGGTGATTCCCATGAATGACCGGATATCCGCTACATCCTTAGGTACCGACCACTCTATGATGGCTTTTATTTTCTCAGGGTCTACGACAATGCCTTCTGCTGAAATTACATGTCCTAGATATTGTATTTTCTTTTGATAAAAGTCACACTTATCAAACTTGGTGTACAATTTGTGCTTCCTCAATGTTTGCAGAACTATTCTTAAGTGTTCTTCATGTTCTTCCTTCATTTTAGAGTAGACCAAAATGTCGTCGATAAATATTAGCACAAACTTGTCTAAGTATTGATTGAAAATACTGTTCATCAGGCACATAAATGTGGTTGGTGCGTTAGTGATCCCAAAAGGTATGACTACGAATTTGTAGTTTCCATATCTTGCTTGAAAAGATTTTTTGCTTATATCTTCATCCTTTATCCTAACTTTATGATAACCGGATCGTAAATCCAATTTCGAAAAGATCTTGGCCCCACCTACTTGATCAAACAGGTCATTTATCCTAGGTAAGGGGTACTTGTTCTTAATAGTCATTTTATTCAATTGTCTATAATCGATACAAAGTCTTAGAGTATCGTCTTTCTTTTTCGCAAAGAGGACTGGTGCCCCTCATGGTGAAACACTCGGTCTGACATACTCTTTGTCCAACAATTCCTGTAATTGTATTTTTAATTTTCTTAGTTTTGGTAGACTCATTCGGTAAGGTTCTTTTGAGATAGGGGTTGAACCAGGTAGTAGGTCTATGGAGAAGTCTATTTCCCTTCTTGGAAATAATTCTGGTATCTCATCCACAAACATGTCTCTAAATTCACGTAGGACATCGAAGTCTTCTAACTTTGGCTTATCTTCTTTTTCTAACATATTCGTTACTTGGATGGCGTAAAATTGACATCCATTTCGCATACATTTCTTGAGTTGCATCGCTGAAACTTGTCTGACTGATACAGGTTTTGGTATACCTTGGGTTGTTCTAGTAGTGCCAAAATCGTCTTTATAGTTAAGTATCTTTGTATAACAATCTAGTACTTCTTTGTGCTGCTACAACCAATCCATCTCGATAATCATATCATAAGATCCTAGTGGTAGGATGTTCAGATTTGTTCTTATATTTTGACCATCTAAGATGAACTCAAAATCCGAAATAAAGTCAACTACTTTCCTTTTAGTTCCTGTTGCTAGTTGTACCAACCATGATTTCGCGTGCTTCAGTTTCTTAAGTTTATTTGACTTTACTACATCGGGAGTAATATAACTTAATGTAGCTCCAGGGTCAATTAAAACAGAAATTCGAGTGCCATTGATTTTACCGTCAATTTCTACCACAGAGGGCTACTGGTCAGCTTGTCGGCCATCTATGGCTGCATTTATTCGATGCAGGATTCTACCCATGTCACCCACCGTAGAGGCTTCCTGCAAATTATGAACAACAGCTCTATTGCTAAATTTAAATGTGGATAGTTCCTCCTTAGATGACGTTCTCCACATTCCCGGCACTTTAATGGTTCGCGGGGGTTGTTCTCGAACTTCTTCGTCCCCAGATTTACCGGTTTACCACTGCCTTGCGTATTCAAATGGTTGGAGTGAAAATATTTTCTCGGAAAGATTTTTCCTGCATTCCGATAAGGAGCTGGTTGGTATCCCTTCTTTCGTTGGTTCATTCGATCTTGTTTCTTATCCTTCCAGGCTTTGGGAAACTCTACCCGTTGTTTACACTAGTCATAGAACATGCGCACTTTCTTGAATACTTCACTCAAGGATTTTCAGTTGTCAAACTCAATTCTGTCCCTGTAGGACTTTGGTAAATAGATTAAGAATCGTTGGATTTTTACCTTATCCTCCCAGATGTATGGTACAAACCGTAGTAGTTCCAGAAATTTATTTATAAGGTCCTCCATCGTCATTTTTCCAAGTTGTAACTCGTAAAATTCTTTCGTTTTCTTGTCATAATAGCTTTCAAAAAGGTATTGTTTCTTGAAATACTTCTTAAAGTCATACCATTCCAACTGTTTCTCCTTTAGGCCCTTGGCCAATTTCAGGTCTTGCCACCAAATGTTGGCCTTCCATTTCAGATTGTAGATGGCCATTATGACCTTCATATTGTTGGAATAGTTGTAGATCTGGAAGTATTTTTTTATGTCTAACAACCATGCCTCAGCTTCTTCTCCTGTCCTGGATTCTCCATCAAAGGTAGCTGGTTTAATTTTTTTAAACTCTCCTTCAAGGTGGTCTACTTGTTTTCTTTTTCTGTCTAATTTAGTTTTGTCTTCAACTGAAGGTGTTCCTTCTGAACTGTCTTCTTTTTCTGTTTCCAGCCCAGAGTTCTTGGAGGCCCTTTTTCTGACCTCTTCGTCGTGGTTGTCCTCCTTTGGGATTTTCTTGGTCACTATACTATGCAGTAGGACTTCATTTATCTCTTGCTATTCCTCCTGTGCTTTCTTCAATTTCTCATTGTTTGCTTTGAAAACCTGCAGCTCAACAATAAGATTCCTCATTGTTTCCAGTACTTCCGTAGGAGAGATTCCGTCACTATTCTGTCTTGGATCTCCATGAGGTTCTAGTTCTGGATTTCCTTCCATTCTGATTTCTGCATCGTTCGGAGCTGCCATGGTCAACACAATACAAAAAAAGTTTTTCTGTTTGTAATAATCAAGGTTTATTAGCTTTTGCATAAGTAGAATATATGTCAAGAATTTAATGTGGCCCTATTCAAGGCCTAGTGTTGTAAACTTTTCTCTGATACCATATGTAATGAACCCCATATTGACCACCAAAAAAAAAAATTGTTACATATTTTTCTTGGTTATGCCATCATGATGTTGATTTGATCATCACTCTCTATAATAACTTTGTTTTAAAATTCTATTACAATGTCCTTGTTATAAACTCTTAATTTCTCTAATTCACCAAAAGATTTCTTAATCGTGTCATGATTAGGAGGTTATAAGGAAAGGCTCCCCAAAAATATTTGACAAACCCCCTTCTGTTTTTAATTTGTACTCGAATACCTATAGGTTGTGCACCTAAGGAAAATCTTATAATACATGCTGCAGCTCATTATAATGTCACAAGACTTTAAGTCGCGCATAAGTACACCTATGGATTTATGGCAGGAATTCCTTAAATAATACTTAAATTATGAAGGACCTGGGGTCAGCTTCCTCTTACACCGGACAACTAACCTAACTACCAAGTTCTGGTTAAAATTGATGGTTGATTGTAGTGCAGGTATGAGATCCAAAGGCCAACGAAAGGTGACAGCTAAGCTCTGTCTACTGTCTCGGAATTACACTGAGGGGTAAGAACAATTTGGTTCAGATTTGAGTCATGATGGTGTCCCATCGCAACCTCCTTTACGTGGATTAGAAGTGTTATTATTGTAAAATTTAAGGCTCTGTAAAATCACTAAAAATCGTCCCACGAATCCCTATGTAATTGCTGGCCTCATACTCCAAGTGTCAAAACACTCTGCCATGGTCACATGGCAATCCGCCCTCCGTGCCCCTTACATTAACTACGAGGTGAAAAGGTGCCGATTAAGGTTAAGGTAGGTTTATTGCTTTTTCATTCCTAAGTTTTCCCAAAGAGGTTCGGCATGCCCCCTTTCATAGGCGAAGACTGTGAGTGAAGGAGGTTACTCCATGATGTAACTCTTGGCGCGACCCTATGCCCTGGTAAGTTCTTTAACACAATGCTGAGATAGATAAAATAAAAGGGAGATGAAGAACTTCAGAAAAGGTTAAACGTTCTAGTATTTTGTCAATGGTAGTGTTTTCCCTTTTTTTTTGTCATGTCTTTCCTTTTGGCACTTTCTCTTCATCATTTTTCGAAAAATCACCCCGTAATCCTGGGAAACGCTTCCTCCCCGAGATTGTTGGTAATCCATTTTTGGTTAGGCGTTTTGGGGTCCCTTTGTAGTAGCCAACGGAGCCTTTCATAATTAGGGTTGATCGAATCATACGCCTCTCACTATGAAAATACCTAAGACGTAGTATAAGTATATCGACTTGTTTTGTTATTCCTGCTATCGCTCTTCCTCAAGACATCTTACGGAGATGGGTTGGCTCTATGTATTGTCAACGATGTGGGTTCTTTCTATTTGGTAGGAATATTGCTATATCCCTTTTATCTATTTCCCTGAATGAATGGAGTCATCATCCTGTAGCTTTATCCGACCTTTAGTTGGTCCTTCTATTACCATTGTCATATCTTGTTTCCGAGGTATCTTGAATATTTTACTGGGAGTCCTGTAGCATAAACATTTCGTATGTATCATGATGCCATGTAAATCTTGACAACGATGATTTATTTATGTTCTTTATACACCACATCGCAATGACTCTGCTTTTACTGTTGATTTTGTATCTTTGTTCATTATAATTTCGATTCATAATTGAATTCTACTTAACTCGTTAATTGTGTCGATATACTATGTGAGGAGTCTATAAATTATTTCGTCTGCTTTCTATTGTAGCAAGGTTTGTACTATTTTCAAGTTACGAGTTTCATTTATCAAACTGTTAATGCCACTAATGATGGGCCTTATTTTTCCGAGGACCCATCAGAGATGGTACCGCACCCTCCTCCCTTGGCCTGAATGTCTAAATAGATAGCAAGCGAAGGGGAAAAGATTCGAACTCGTGTCTCAACAAGATAAGTATCTTTCTGAAAGGGAATCATCGGTTTAATTTTTTTTTTTAGTTTTATGGCAATTTACTTTTCTTAGATACTTATCTTTTGAATAAAGAATAATGTTTATAGGGTTTGATTTCTTGTAGGGTATCTGTCCATGCAAATCTCGGATACCCGTCACTGCCTCTAGCACAAAAGGTATTCGGGTTCCAAGCCCTCTCACTTCTCAGCTAACTCTACAGGTTCTATCATCATTTAAGGATATCATGATTTAACCAACTCTGTTGTAACTAGTTTGAGTCTACTGTATCATTCATTGGAGTAAACCCTTGAGGTCGTTCTTCCATTAATGGCGTTACGCAAGTTTTCCTATATGAGTATTGATTCTGTAATTGAATACATATTCTGGCCATTATGTAATATACTTCTCTCCTTGAAGGGTTAGAAAGACAATCCTGGTCGAATTTACTCAGAATGATAATCTGTGGCAAAGTATTTATGTCCTTTAAAGTTTGAACACGGTACTTACCATTTATGCTACTTGACTCTGTTCTAAACCATTGGCCTAGCTTGTTATAGAAAGGAAAAGAGGTTTACCATACTTTAACAATGGCTCCACTAGTATCTTTGGCCTACTATTTTCACTTTGAATTGGATGAAATATAATGGTTGTTTCTTTAACTAGAGTATTCCAACTCTTATTTATTTAAATTATAGTCAAAGATTGTGTGTCTGTCGAATATTTATCATATTCATAGTATAGGAGGAACTTCTTATGAATACATACATACATATAATTGTATATACACATTT
>JASDQU010509566.1:21373-40586 GCA_032191745.1 Picea mariana
TCTATCTCTTAATGATTTTCTTGGTGATATTCTTGGTGATATTCTTGCTAAGTATGGAGCAAGTTTGAGAGAGAGAGTAGTGCAGCTGCAGTTGCTGCAGTTATGTTTGGTACTTGTTCTGTGGATATGGAGACTCTCTCTCTTATGCACTACCCTCAGAGAAGGAGTGCTGTAGTTGTATTGAGTTGTTGTTGTAGTTAGAAACTAGGGTTTATCTGTTGGTTCTGGAGCAGGCTTGCCAAAATTATTTAAGTAAAGGTTAGTGTGCTCGGGGGTGGCATATGTGAATGCCTATGGTTGGGTGACAATAATGTGACATTGTCTATGGTTAAACAAGCATACCAAAATTTCAACATGGGTTCAGAGCTGGTTTCCTTCGTAATAGTCTAACCGCTGGAAGGAATATTCTCAGTTTCCCCCATTTTCAAGCTCATTGAGCACATAATGAACTCACTAAGAAGGTCACCTAAGTAGGGTGCATCTCTTCCCCAGATCAAATCTGCAAATTTTTTAAGTTGAGAAATTAGGGTTTCCTCATAAAACCCTAGGTCTGCAGTACTCGTTGCAGTTGTAGTGCCATTTCCTTCGTGCCAGTTTCCTCGTGCCAGTTGCAACACTAGTTGTAGAGCCATTTGCAACACTAATTGCAGTGCTAGCACCAGTTGTAGTGAAAGTTTCTGTGAAGTTTTGGGACTAATCTTTGGTTTTCCTAGTGTGCCTTACCCTAGCACATCTCCAACTACCTTTAGATTAGAAGTTTGAGCACTTTGAAGTTTTAAGGTTTGTCATTGCTTGTTTCCGTTGCTAGATGGTGCCACTACCTGCTGATGCTATCGGAGGTATGTACTTATATATATTTAAACTATATCACTATTTTGAGTGTGATTGCAGGATAAGTGATCTCTTATAATTGTAGATCCAGAGGGATCTCAGATCCATCACATTCAGAAGAACAACACACTCCAGGTTTAATTTTTTTCATATGCCTCTAGTTATTATGGCATTATTGTAATCTTATGAACATCTAGTTGTATTTTGTTCTATCGAAGTTATTATTATCATAGTAACCTCTGTTCAAAGTTAAAGTTATAAGCCGACTCTAGTCAAAATATTAGATGGATTAAGGTTGATATTTTTAGAGTTTATTTGCATTATATTCTCTAACTCAGATTTCTGTCAAGAAAGCTTATTGTCTTAATCACAGGGTACAGGTTGAAGAGAATACTTGTCATCTTGAGTGAAGGAGACTCGGAAGAAAATCACAACACTCGTTCTTGAAGATAAGACTCTAGGTGTTGGGTTTAATTGATTAAATTAATAAGTTTCCAATTTTCACATATCAAGTTTAATAATTTCTATATTACTAGTTGTGACAACAATCCTTGAAAGGTTCTATTACTGCTAGATACAATGAATACTTGGTAGCATGTGAGTACTATTGATATAAATTCTTATTGTACTTGGTTGAAGATGAAGTAACATCTCCTCTAGGAGATACTTCTTGTCTTGCTTCGAGGAAGGTCACGTTGGTAACAATATGATGATTACCATGAGATTGTATTTTATTCTTGTTGACACAAATATGTTCTTATGAAAATGCTATTATACTTTTTGATCTTTTTACTCTTGTCTCAGGAAGGTTATTTTATAAATTCCATGGAGGTTACCATGGAGGAATGATTGATCACAACACTAGAAGAGTGTTGTTTCTATTTATTATTATTGTATTTTTATTTTGGCTCTTGTTCCAAGAAGGTCACAAGAAATAGCTCTGAGAAGGAGATACTATGATTATTTTTCTTGTTATTGTTTTTATTATAAGAATATTATTCTTGTCTACTGTTTTCCCCTTTGTTGTCCTTGTTCCGGGCAGGTCACAACTGATAACTCTGAGGGGAGATATAGTGACGGTTGCAGGAGGCAACATATTATATGGTCTCTAGTTTGAGACATGGAGCATACTATCCAGATAAGAAGTTGTATACATGACCGTATACATCCATGTACCGAAGAAGAAGAAGATGAGGAAGGGTACTTTTGTGGGATACTGAGTATCTCATATGGATATTGATTGAAAGGAGCAGAAGGATCCAAGGATAACCGAACAAATCCCTCTAGTGTAGTTGATCACTCCCCAGATCAAGAAGAGTTAGTAGAGCCAGAAGGGCCTACCTAGAATCATTGGAGTAACCAAGAAGAGACTAGTGTGGTACCATAAAAATTTGCAGTATGAAAAATTGATGAGCCGATGGCTCCGAATATTATAAAGACTTAGAGGGAGTCAAGCTTCAAAGGGAGAATGGAGACTCAAAGACTTTCAGATTTAGATGGAAGAGAGAGACGTCTTCCAGGATTGACAGACAGATGCCATGGGTTGAGAAGGCTAGATCGAAGATTCAGAGGCTTCAAGGAGATATGAGATCTTATGGGAAGATTCCCTTGCTTTAGTAGAATTTGCTACAATGACAGAGGAGGAATCTAGTCATATGGACTGTGATATATATCTTTTCATTGGTTCTGAGACCAGAAGGGAAGTGAGTGGAGACTTCCAAGTTTATCTACAAAGATAAATCATGCTATAGATAAATAGCCTAGAGATGTACAAAGCCTGATTTGTGTCCAGAGGATTCTCCCAACAAGAAAGAGAATACTATGACGAGACACTTGCTCCAATATATTGCTACCAAAAAACAGGTAACAAACATGTTGACTAAGCCTTTATTGAAAGTGAATTTTGATTACTTGAGAGACAAGCTTGGTGTGGTTAAGAAGTATTTTCCCTCATGAGAGGGAGTGATGTGTTCCTCAGTAGCAGTAAGTGATATGTTCCCTAATAGCGGGAAGTGATGTGCTCCCAGGTAGAGGGAAGTGATGAGATCCCCAATAGAGTATGCTACCCCAATGTAGGTTGGTAACTCCAACGTAGGCTGGTACACTACCCCAACACAGGTTTTTAACCCCAACGCAGGCTGGTACGCTACCCCAACGTAGGTTGGTAACCCCAACACATGTTTGTATGCTACCCCAACACAGGTTGGTAACCCCAATGCATGCTGGTAACACCAACGCATGCTGGTATGCTACCCCAACACAGGTTGGTAACCCCAACACAGGCTGGTACGCTACCCTAGCATAGGTTGGTAAGCCCTACGTAGGCTAGTACGCTACACCAACACAGGTTGGTAACCCCAATGTAGGTTGGTATGCTACCCAAACGAAGGTTGGCAACCCCAACGCATGCTGGTATGCTACCCCAGCGTAGGTTGGTAACCCCAACGCAGGTTGGTACGCTACCCCAGTGTAGGTTGGTAACTCCAACGCAGGATGATACACTACCCCAGCATAGGTTGGTAGTCCAATGCACGCTGGTATGTTACTCCAGTACGAAAAGAATACCAAGAGGAATTATGATGATTGTGCCAAGAGGAATACCTTCCTCGTTAAGAGGAAGTGTTAAATTTTTGAGTCAGATTCTATGTGAACTAACAAGTTACTAGTTTTGTATGAACTAGATGCCGACTTGTAGTGTCAGAAATGATTCCCAGTTAGAGTTCCAATCAATAGCATTGAAGATTACTAGCTGGAGGGCCAACCAATAGTGTTGGAGCTATTTTCTAGACATATGGATAATGTGCGGCTATGATGGTGATACTTGTTACATGATCTGTTTGATCATATGGTAGCTTGTGTGGCTATGGTGATGCTACTTGTAGACTGTTTTGCAAGACCCTGTGAGTCTTTCCCATGCCATGTGAGATGGATGGATGTGTTTGAGACCACTACATAAAGAAAATCTTAGTTAATACCTCCCTATCTAAGAGGGAGTGTTGATATTTTGGTAGCTGCGGGAGGTATTAAATTCCATGTGTAACCTATGATTTAGAATAGAATATTCTGGAAGCAAGTGAACCATTAAATATATGTGTGGAAACCCTAGAAGACAAGTTTTCCTAGTAGAATAAATAATATTAGAATATTATATTCCAGAAATACAAGTTGAATCCACAGGAAAAAGATAAACATAAAATATAAATTACCAGAAAGTCGGGTCAACCCAAGTAGAAAAGTCACTAGACAAATTAATATAAATGAAGGACATTTTAGCTCATTTGTACACCTAGTTAGTGCGCAAGTCTTGTGGAGAGCTACAGTTGTAACTTAAAGGAGGAATAAGGGCACATGGTCATATCTTGGTCTTGGTCTCTCTCTTGGTTGCAGCTGTAAGGAGGAATAAGGGCACATGAACATCTCTTGGTCTTGGTCTCTCTCTTGGTTGCAACTGCAAGGAGGAATAAGGGCACATGGACATCTCTTGGTCTTGGTCTCTCTCTTGGTGATATTCTTTGTTAGTATGGAGAAAGTTTGAGAGAGAGAGTAGTGCAGCTATAGTTGTTGCAGTTGTGTATGGTGCTTTTTTTTTGGATATGGAGACTCTCTCTCTTGTGCACTACCCTTGGAGAAGGAGCGCTCTACTTGCCTTGAGTTGTTGCTATAGTTAGCAACTAGGGTTTATCTGTTGGTTCTGGAGTAGGCTTCCCAGAATTATTCTAAGTAAATGTTAGTGTGCTAGGGGGTGGCATATGTGAATACCTAGGGTTGGGTGGTAATGTTGTGAAATTGTCTATGGTTAAACGAGCATACCAAAATTTCAACAGTTTGATACCTCAAAATGGCTTCGGAAGTTTTCGAACCCCAATTTTCCAAACTAGGACCTGCCATTAAAATAACTCTGTAAGTTGATTCCTCCAATTTTTTCTACTCTAAAAGCATCAAGATAGATGAAAAATAATATAATGATCCAATCTAGATCATACCTCTCCATTTAGGGAGGATTTTGGTCCCCAAAAGGTTTACTGAATGAGGCGAGGAAACTTTTCCTCTACCTTCTCATTGGAGTACCACTTTGATTTTCTTGGAAGTTGTCCTTTCAATCCAATCTGCCAAAGGTCATGTTGCTCTTGTCTATTGTAATTCTGGACCTCTTTTGCCAAGTTGTGTTCTTTGCCAACTTTACCTGAGCATATGGTGCTAAGTCCTCTATGGAAGGTAGGACCTCCTCCTCCTCCTGATCCAACATAGAAGGTTCATAGAGTTTGATATTCTCCAATTCACTACTAAGTAAATGCACATATATGGGGGTGGGATGAATTTTTAAGTGTTATCTCCCACCTTCTCTAATATATCAAAAGGTCCATACCGTAGAGCCTTGATCTTCTTACTAGGACTCTATAGTATTTCCTTGTTTATTTGTAACCAAACTTTGTCTCCCACTTTGAATGATATCTCGGTTCTGTGTTGATCATGTCTGGCCTTGTATTTTTCCCATGACTCATTTAGTGTCTCCTGTACTTGCAAATGGATTTTCCTAATCTTCTCAACAATTTTTTCTTCTCTCAATGCATCTACCGTGAGGTCCTTCCTCACTCCCTATTGTCCATATACAACATCCAAGGGTGAAGGTGGAAAATATCCAAAGCAAGTTTCAAGAGGTGACTTACCAGTAGAAGTGTGGAATGCTCTACTATAAGAGTGTTATATGTAGATCAAATTTTCATCCCAAGTCTTTGGATGCTTCTGATTGTAACCCCTCAAACGCTGCACCAAAGTCATGTTGACTACTTCTATCTGCCCATCTGTCTGTGGATGGAATGTTGTAGATGTATTCAACTTAATTTCCATATTCTCCCACAACGTAGTCCAAAAGGTATTGAGAAATATGGTTTCCTTGTCTGAGATGATGCTCCTTGGTATTCCAAAGTGCACCCAAACCTTTTCAAAAAACACGTTTTTTGCTTCTTGTCTTTTGACGGTCTTTTTACAAGGCATGAGAATGAACATCTTGTTGAATGATGCATGAGCATATTTTCAAATCAATTTAGTATTTGACCTCTAGAAGGTCCTAGGAATTTATGAGAGGAAGTTGGATTCCTTATTGTTGTAGAATCTTGTAATTGTTTTATTTTCCTAAGTTGTAATAGTTCTAGAATGTCTCTAAGTGTGTTCGAGAAGAATTATTTTGCAATGTAATGTAACAACTATGTCTAATTTAGATAGGAAGTTGAGAGAGTTAGATAATATAGCATGTGTGTTTGGATTATATCCTATTCAAGGAGACAAATCGGTTGTGATTAAGAGGAAATTAGAAGGTTTTCTGTTTTGGAGGATCAACCCGATATCTAGAGTCAATTTTATTCTCTTTGTACAAATAAAATCCCCTATGCCTGAAACCACAGAGTAGAGGGGGGAGAAAGGAGAGTGTGAAAGTAATGAGAACAAATGTTTTTTGAAGATAATCTGTTCGTTGTTAAAACATTGGCTATTCAATGAGCGGTTTACTTCCCAGTTCGAATCTTTCTTCATTTTCTACGATTTTTCGCATTCCTCAAACCAAAGAGGACAATTCGTATGCATAGTGAGCTTGCAGAGATTAAATTTTAATGTTGAAATTATTTTTAGGTTTTAGTATGACATGCTTCTAATTGTAGCAAGCCTCCAAAATGAGCGAAACCACTATCTATAGTGGCACCATACCGACCTTCAAAATTTTCTTTTAACAAATCATATGTTAGTTTTCCCCAGTGGCCAATAGGTCAGTTAATAAAATTAGTGTGCAATAGAATCATGGTGAGTGTTGAACTTGAACCATTGATCATTGATAATCAATGAGATCAATGACCCTAAATGATCTAACTAGATAGTCATCTCCTTTCCTGGTTGTTGGTAAACCTCCGACAAAATCCATGGAAATCGTTTCCCAAGGTCGAGTTGGTACATGTAAAGAATGGTATAGACCTTACTTCCTTTTACTGGGCTTACTAGTACAACAAAATATACACCCTCTAATATATTGTGCTACATCTTCTTGCATTTTGGGCTAGTACACATACCTTTGTAAGTTGGAAACTGTCTTCCCAATGTCTTCCCAACACCAAAATGTCCTGCAACCTTGGGGGTGCAAGCCTCTCTGATAAGTTGCAATCATTCACATTTAGGGACATAGAGCTTGTCAAGATTGTAGAGTAAACCATCATGGAAATGATAGTCAACCTTCCCGTCACCTTCTTCTATATGAATTTGGACCTATAGCTATTGAAACACCTCCTTGAAGTCTAGATATTATGTGTATGCCTCTCTGTATGCATCATGGGTAAAAGGCTCCATGTGCATCAAAGTTCCCAAATATGTAATTTTGGACTGGGTGGCCTTGAAAGCATGTCCGCCAACTTGTTTGTGTTTCCATTATTATACTTGATGACTAGATGAAATTGTTGTAAGAACCCCATCCACTTATAATGTTTGGTTTATTGTAGCTTACTTTGGGCTTGCAAACACTGTAGCAACTAGTGATCTGTGCGGATGATGGTCTCCTTTCACATTAGATAAAGTTCCTTGTCATAGGTAGGGTAGTTGAGAACTGCTCCATAAAATATTTCAAAATGATAGCATACAAGCCTACCTCCTTGCATCAAAATTTCTCCCATGTCATACCCACTTGTATCGATCTCCACATCAAAAGGATTTTTCAAGTTTGGTAATGCGAGAATTGATGCTTGTCTGATATTTATTTTCAGCTCATTGAAAGCCTTCTATGGATTCTTCCCCCACTCGAAACTCTTACCAATCATTCTTATGGCATGGAGTAGTAAATCTACTACTAAAAATGAAGATATGAACTTAAGAAAGTATTGTGTTTCCTCTACAAAGCTCCTAAATTCAGTGACAATTGTAGGAACTAGCCATTTCATGATGGCCTCCATCTTTGTAGGATCTATCTTGAGTTTCCCTCCACTGATCACATACCCCAAATACACCAAAGACTATTGAGAGAACTCACATTTCTTGAGGTTAGCCAATAGTTGGTGCTTCTTCAAAGTCTCTAACACATGTATGAGATGTGAGATGTGTTCCTCCCAAGTAGCACTAGAAACCAATATATCATCCAAATAGAATATAACAAATGAGTTTAGATATGAGCAGTACATCATTCATTAGTCTCATAAATGTAGTTGGTGCATTACATAAACCAAATGGCATGACCAAACATTCATACAAAACTTGCCTTATCTTGAAGACAATATTCTGGGTGTCTTCTTCCTTGAGGTGTACATGGTGGTATCCAGATTTGAGATCCAACTTGGTGAAATATTTTGCATGTTTCAACTGATCTAAGAAATCATTGATTCTGGGCAGAGGGTACCGACTTTTTAGTGTAATCTTGTACAATGCTATGTAGTCGATACACATTCTCCAAGTCCCATCCTTCTTTGGTACAATTATGATAGGTGACCCATAAGATGAAGTGCTTGGTCGAATTACACCCTACTCCAACAACTACTGCAACAACTTCTTTACTTCATTTTCTTTTAGAACATATTGTCTATACAACCCAACATTCATCCATGGGGAGTCTAGCAATAAATGAATTATGTTATCCACTTCTCTCTTGGGTGGCCACCCTTTAGGCTCCTGGAACACTCCTTTGTATTCCTGTAGCAACTCCTCCAACTGATGTTTCTTCTCTTTAGTATGCCCCTCTAGGGATGCCTTTAGTCTTATCGACTAATCCTTAGTTTGATTTTCTCTTAAGAAAAGTAAAACATATTTCTCACTGGAACTGTTATTGAATTATTTGTAGTTAGGGAAAAGCCCAACCCGAAAGACAAACATGTGACACAACTGGGGACAACCAACATTGTCACCTCAATAGATACCCCCCTCGTTTTAGTGATGGATAAGTCCAACACAAGGAGGCTTCCTGAGCGACCCTAGGGGGATTGCAAAAGGAAAGGCCAAGAGATGAAGGAGCGACCCCTATAGGTCACGTTTAAAGGGTATTTATGCTTGAAGAGAGAGTCTTTGGGTTTGATAAATTGTTTCCAATGTTGTGTACCTGCAAAACAATTTTAGACAAGCCAAACCAAGACGATATATGATGAAATATTCCTCAAGACAAGAGGGAAAACAACAAGAAGTCTTGATGTCCCAAAATTTGCAGCATATAATAGATAAATATCAGCAAAAATAGAATTATAACAACTGCAAGTTAAACCATCAAAATCAACACATGATATTGGACAACAATGCTTATGATTAGTAGATAATGTTCCAATGCTTAAACCAAGATTTTGATGGAAGAAGAGGGATATAAACGAGTGTTATAAGAAAATGTTCATGAGAACCCTATGGATATAATTTTTTTTTACTACAACAACAAATTCTAACTACTGAAATCAACAAGTAAACCACCCAAACAATATCCCTTTATTAATAGATTAATTATCACAATTCACAAGAAAATTTTAACAGTAAAAAAGTAGATAAATTGTATAAGAGAGAGTGTTTGCTGTGGCCCTAATGGTTGCAACTTAAATTGTATTACAACAAACTAACCACTTGACCAATCAAGATTCCCTTGAAGCATAAGAGAGTCTAAAGCATTTAAAATTCAAATCCAATTTGAACAATTCCAAACTTACAATTTTCATGTTTATCAATGCAATATATACAATCTCCAGTGCAAAGATTAGTGCCTTGTTATTGGGTAAATGGAGTCTCTTAATTGGAGAGAGAGTTAAAAAAATAGGAGAAGTGGAGAGGGATTACGGATAAACCCTTATAGCACCCAAAACGTCTCCTTCTAAATCATTGAATTCACTACTAAAAAATAAAACTAGGGTTTAGAGTTTCTAGGGATGTAAACCCTTACTCCCTAGAAATCAAACCATAGCCTAGATTTACTTCAAGGGTGTAGACACTCCTACTCCTTGAAGGAAACCTTGAGTGCTCTTAGCTAGATGAAGAAATATTATGAGTTGTGGAGGGTGTAAACGCTTACTCCTAGGGTTTTTCCAACAAATCTTGAGTTTACCAAGCAAATTACCATACAATTGCAGAAAATTCACTTAATAGACAACAAATAGATGAATAAAACACCGTAGTCAACCAAGAAACATGTCACAATACTTCACCACAAGCCTCTAATAAGATATTGCACTAGTAGAAATGGTCAACAAGTAAGTAGCACCACATTTGCACAAGAAAAGAGACATAGTGAATTCTCCATGAGGGCCGGAGTTGTAGTCCAAGAAACATTATTATTAAGTGATGAGTTATATCAAAATGAAAATGAATTTCCTTTATTTATATGAGGAAAACCCAAGTCATGTTTTTCCACATTTGTCCACTTTTACATAAAAACCCTAATTTTAGGTCATAACCAAAAGTTACAATGATTAATTTGCAAATAAATTTGTTTCTTTGCCTACATAGGCTACAAAATAGAAAAATAACGGCAAGTAAGCCCACAAAAGTCTTCTCCAAGGTGGCACATGTGAAGGAAATCCACCAAATGCTAGGATGCCATGCTCCTAAGGTTCCATGTCGTACCCAAATCAAGAAATAAAGTGGGGCCTCAAGCCCACAACACCACCAAGTGCACTAAAATGGAAAAACGTTCCCTCAAAAGTGTGATGTCATGCTCCAAAGTACTGACGTTTGGGCATAGGAGGGTGATGTCATCTCCCCTTCATGATTTTGGGTCTCGTCCAAGTGCTGAAGACACTATCCCAAGTGAAACGTTGATCATCCAAGGCCTCCAATGTGTGGGTCACAACATCCATCCATTGGGATTTCAAGCCCCTATGAAGGTCCAAGTGGATTAGTCCCTCCATGAATAGATTTCACCAGGTAAGGTCCTGCAAATACAAGCAACTACACCCTCCAAGGGTCCACAAATCATATTAATCATGCCAAGTAATCCACATCTAATAAAAGAACCACCCAAACAAGTGCATTAAATCCCCTCTTTTCAAGTTAAACAAATGTTGAAAGACCTTATAAATTGTTCCAAATTTAGGTATGGGAGGGGTATCATGGTGCCCTATTAGGTAGGCCAATCCCCAAGTAAAGGAAGTTTTCCCAAGAAGACCCTTTCTAGACCATGTAATGAGTATGAGGTGGATGAGGGAAATTACTCTTGGGCATGGGGTTCCTGACATATCAAGGGTTCGTATTGTCTCATTTATGGGTGCCTTTATGAAGGGTGCGCTACATCCCTCTGTTTGCAATGCAACATTTTCCCAAGCCCTTTATTTGTCTTTACTTTTTTTTTTATGGTCTGAACATTGAGTGCTATGTGCAATGGAAAGAAAAAGAGCACGACAATGCCACTTGAAGTTAAAACACATTGAGTGCCATGTGCACTGGAAATTAAAGGACACCGCAATGCATTCCCCCATCAAGCGAGACATTTATTAATTATTTTCTTTTAAAAGTTCCTTCATTTTTTAGAAAAGCATTTCATGGCTCTCAATACCTTAGGGAGAAAATATATAAGGATAGATTATGACTTTTGTTTTTTACAGTGCTAGTTGCAACACCTCTGGGCCTTTATCTCCTTCTTCCCATGAAATGAGGTAGAATCCCTTCTTGGGGTCAATGAACCCGGAAACCCAAAAGACGAGGAGATGTAGGGGAATAAGTGTGGAAGGTGGTAAGTATGAGTGGGAATGGTACGACGACCCTTCAAGGGGACCCCATAGTAGAAATCCTTTTCCCGAGGGTGACCAACTTACTAGGAATACCATGTCAACCACCAAGGTGAAATAAGGAAAAAGGTATAATTTCCAAGCAAATGTTCCACAATCAAGAAAGAATCCTTTGAAACTTGCCCAAACGCTTCAAATATTAAAGTGACACTTACCATGAGAATGAAATTGTTATCTCATGAAGAAAGACCTATTGTCCTCTGGGAGCCAAGCTAATGTGGTGGATGCTACTATGCCGATGACGATGAATGGTGATGTGTGGTGGAGAGGAGGGGCTCTTCCTATTCAATTTGGGCTTTGTTGGTCGTTTGGCTCTATACACTCCATGTCTTCTACCTATGGGCCTTAAGAAATTATGTCCTTAGTTACCCCTAGGCTATGGGATAACATGAAATAATCAATTTCTTGGCTTGGTTGGCACTTACCAGTGAGATATTTAACTTGTATTTATGCGTGTTGATGATGTAGGACTTACCATCCTGAATTAGTCGATATTGGTTGGCTCTCTATGTGAAGTTTGCATCCCTCACATACATGTAGGGGATTCCAAACACTACTCCACATATGTCAAGGGGTACTACAACAAATTCCACTTCATCAATAAAATCAACACTTACAACAAATTTAATCTTGCACTGTTTAGTTACCTTGATCTCTACATCCTTGTTTACCCAACCCAATGGATAGGGGCTAGGATGATCGTGAACCTCCAATCCAAGCTTGTTGACTAGATCCACTGCTATGAGATTAACCTATGAAACAAAGTCGAATAGAACATCTATCTTGGTCTTCTTGACATGAATCTTGATGTGTAAGAGCTTGGTCATCTCCCTCTCTTCTTGGTGATGAAGGCCAATGTTTTCCAGATACCGTGCTTGTACACATGCCTCGTCCACTGTCCTTGGCTTGAAAATAATCACTTGCTTTCGTAGATGGCTATGTAGACCCCCTAGATACTTAAGGAATACACCTAGGTTCTTGGGGGAGATACCCAACATGATGGCCATCTTTCTAAATTCAGTGGTGTACTCCTATACACTCTACCCTTGCTTATGCCTGAAGCAGTGCCACTAGATCCATTGGTCCTCTACATACCCTATAGGGTAGAATTGGGACTTGATGAGGGTTTTGAAGTCCTCCCACCTAGTTATTGGTGGATATCGCTCCAACCTAAGTGTTTCTGTGTGTCTTTCCCACCAGGTTAAATCATGGCCCTCTAACTTCAATTTGACAAATGATATTTTTTTTTCTTCATCTATATGGTGAACTTTGAAATAAACTTCTAGTTATTGCAACCAATGATTAAGTTTTAAGGTGTAGATATCACCTTGATATGGATTTCTTTCCACTTTCACTTCCATATTGAATAGGGACTGTGAAGGGTTTATGGCATGAGAACTCATCTTCTCTTTCTCGAGTTCATTTCGTGACTCCTTTTATGGGTCTTCGTTATCTCTCGATTTCCTGTTTGATCCCACCTTTGACTTCGAGCCTCCAAATTTTATGAATGGTTTGAGCTTGCTTGCTAGATTCTCCATGAAGAGGGACATATTGAGAGATATGTCAACGGCTTGATTTTCCAACCTCATGAATCTCTCCTTTGTTGGATCTCGAGGGTTGTTATGAACAAACTCATTGACCATGGTTAGGGATTTTCGAATTTCTTCTTAAACCGATTCTTGGATCTCTGCAACTTTCCACAAATACCCCAAGAAAACCTGCTCTCATACCAATATGATCTATAAACTGTCGTGGATATTTCACTCAACAATTTGTCACAATAGAACTAACAAAATACTGAAATATATATTATGAAGGTTAATTTCCTTTAGATCTCAGACTCTTCAATTATTATTTTTCTACTTAAAATCTGTGAAATAGATAAATAAAAAAATAGAGAACATAAATAAATACACACACCATCGACAAATAAACACAAGATATGACATGGGAAACCCAATACGAGAGAAAACCCAACTATAAGGTGAGGTTGCTCTGCTCTCTTTTCTTCAAACGAAAGTACAAAGAAAGAGGCATTTTCTGTGGAATTACCTTTGACACTATGGCTTGTATGGCTGCTACAAAATCTCTCCTCCTCTGTTATGCTAAAAAAACAACACTCTTAGCTTTTATTCTTAGCTATGGAACAAGATACAATTCAAAAGAGTGAAACTCCTTCTCCTCCTAGCGGCCCGATATTTAACATAGGCCGATAACCATCCAGGGTTAGGGTATTGACTTCCTCAACCCTCAATTAGTGATAAGGTTTGGACCTTCTAGAATATTTTAGAAAATACACTATGTGTATAACCCCATATGCATGAGTAATGGGGGCTGGCGTGGCATCCTCTGGTACCATGGTGGTCAACACGATAGGTCAACTTGAGGAAGTCATAACTTTTGCATTCGAGATCCGATGAACGCGATTTTTTCACCATTGGAAATATTGCGATGTGTAGAATAGTATCATGGGATTCAAGATGTTGCTGGGAAATTTTTGACCCCCCAAAATTTTATTTATGCCTCAAAATGGCTCCAGAAGGTTTCAAACCCCGATTTTCCAAGCTAGGGCCTGCCATTAAAATGACCCTGCAAGATGATTCCTCCAATTTTTTCCACTCTGAAAGAATTGAAATAGATGAAAAATAATATAATGATTCAATCCAGATACAAATAGAACATCAATCAAATCAAGGTCATCACCTGATGGCATCTGGAAGGGAATGGCGTCCATTCCTCTTACATGATAAGTAACATCATCACCTAACTCCACACTCACACCTCCCTCTTGCTCCTGAAACCTATTGAATAATGACTTGTCATATGTCATATGTATTGAAACTCCACTATCCACATACCATCCAACACTAGACACAAGGTTAGAAGACAAGTAAGATACCATAGCCATCACTTTCATCCCAAAATGATAAAAAAAATAGCAACATATGAAGTAGAAAAAACTCTTTCTAAGGTTCGAGCACTTCTCTCAAGAGACCTAGGGTATCACACTAAACAAACTCAAAAAACAGAAGAACAACCTCAACAAGGTCAAGAACCTCTTCCAAGTACACAACTGAAATACCAACTCCCTCTTTCACCTAGACAATGATTTCAACAAGATAACTCTGATACCATGTACACATTTCTTGAAATTGCAAATTTAGAAATTTCCCCTCTTTCCTATAGGCTTCATGGATCTAGTCCTTGTGAATTATCATCCTTAGGAATGATCTGAAATATAATTTACAACAAAAAACCTTAGATAATATTTCACTCATTTTAAACCCCAATAAACAAGGAAATCCAAGAGAAACTAAGTCACTTGACATGCACCTAAGGGGTCCTATGTCATATATCCTACGTGTTGGAAAAAAATCGTTGAGGACATGTGTTGGAAATGAACTTGGCATGTTCCCTATGCACAGGACACAGGCCAAGTTCGTGTCCTACGCGTTCCCTACACGTGTCCCAATTTCAAGACACATGTCATGCATAGAAAAGGACGGGGGGTCATGTTTTCTCATGCAAGTTGCAGCTGTGAGGTGTTTTGGTGTGCAACTGAGGGTTATTTTTCCCTACTAATTTTATTTAAAGAGATCCCCACCCCCTCCATTTCACCCACCCTAGTAATTAATGATAATATTAAATTCTTAAAGTAAAAGGATGAAAATGAAAGATAAAGGAGAATGCCACTTTTATGATGAAAATGAAAGATAACGAAGAATGCCACTTTTACTTAAATTTTTAACATTACCATTAATTGTTCAGGATGTTTGAGAGTGGTTTCAATCTCATTGGACTTCATATGGAGAAAGTAGAATTTTAGATCTCATTCAAAATTCAACAGACTTAACGATTTTCAAGATTTCAAGATTGGTAGGATTACAATGTTTACACTAGATTCTATCATGTATGAGGGTATGGAACTGGCATTTAATAAAGAACACCAAACCCTTTATGTACCTTGATGTTGGTGGTAATTATTGTTGAACTCTTCTGTCATGACCCTAGTAAAAGTGTACCCTTCACTCAAGCATAAAATCTTCTGCTGAACTCTTCTTTTTGTCATTGTGTCAAATGATTTAGTGGTGTATGTGCACACCAACCTCCTTATTTACAGGAAGAGAGAAGAGTGGTTGAAGGGAAAGAAAAATATGTGGGATTTTTTTCATGATGATATGGGTTTAGAAAACAATGTTGAGTTGGCATTAGCCAACCTGGATATTAATGAACCGATGCTAGAATTGATCACTTTTGATGATGGTGATCCTCTTGAGTGGTCATCCTCCACATCAATAGATGCACAAATTGCATTGGATATAGATGAGGAGGAGGAGGAGGAGGAGGAGAGAGCAGTGGTAGTGATGTTGATATGGATGATTATGACTTGGAGGACTACTGACAGTCACAACTCATGAGCTATGAGATTCTTCCATCTACGGTTCTAGTATCTACCCTATGGATAGTTTGTATTTGTCATTGACATTCCCACCTATAGAGAATCAGTGACTATGACTTAGTATCTATGTACATTTTTATACATTTTGTTTTTGATGACTTAATGAGATTAAGATGCTGCAACTTATGGTTCTAATTTCTTGTGTGTTCACTGTTTGTCATTTGATCATCATTGATGTTACAATGTATTATGTTAGATGTTTTGTATCATGTAAATATTATAGTTTCTAACAAAATATGAATCTTTGTGTCTATATTTAATTTTTGTATGTGTAATTTTCAATTTTTTTCATATATATATATATGTTGTTCGTGTCCTATTTCCGAGGTCGTCATGTCATGTGTCAGACACTCGTATTTCTGTGTCCTCTGTGTCCCGTGTAATCATGTCAAGTGACTTAGAAGAGAAAAGATACCAAATGTGTACCAACAAGTTTCAACCCTCTAAGACAATATTATCAAAGCATAAACCATATCCAAAATGTACTTTATGACAACAATAAATATTCCCTATCTTCTTCAAGGTAAATGTTAAAACCCTTAATAATTTCAAACTTAACTTATGTCAAATCAACAAGACATATAAGTGTTGGAAATTACCAAATCATGAAGCAATGATAGTTGAAAATCAAATATACAATAAGACAAATTTGAATAGCTAAAAACTTCACACACACACACACACACGAGAGAGAGAGAGATGAAGTTAAAATTACATACTCTCAGGTTATCAAAAGCTGGTACAACTTTCAATTTTCACATGCAATTCTATGTGACTAATTTTAGATATGAAAATTTCTTTCTAGTGAGCAAACAATAAACCCTAGCTGTTATCACTCAAAAATTTTACACTGAAATTATGACAAAAAATTACAACAACAAAAACATCAAGATTTGAGATAAATCATCCACACACTTGATGTTGATGTTTTGGTAGTTGTGGGAGGTATTCCCTCCAGGAAAAATTTTCTTAGAGAAGAAGAAGATTCCAAGAAGTCAAAGGAAGACCATTGAACAGTTGAAGAATACCTTGGAAAAGAATAAAGTGAAATAGACGACCACATAAGAGAAGTCAACCCATAGGAAATAATAATAAAGTGGAAATATAATTTCCAGGAATAGAAGTCGGCCCACTAAAATAATAAAGTAAATTTGAAGACCCAAAATAAGAAGCTGGCCCCAGACAAGCGCCCATATTAGTATAAATACAAGTTTGGGTCAATTCATTTGTACAACCACACAATTCTCCTTCTGCAGTGTGCACTAGGCAATTGCAGTCTCACTATTTCTGGTTTCTAGTTCTCTTGGAGAGTGCGCCCCACTAGGGAAAGGATATTCTTGATGATTGTTGGTGATCTCTCTTGAGCGCTACCTATGGAAGAATTGCGCTAAGGTTGTGTGGTGCTTCCCAATTACTTCGTGCCAGTTACCCTAGCAGTTACAATTGCAGTTGAAATTACTAATTATCATTGGCGCCATCTATGTGGGGCCAGTTGTAGTGATGCGCCTATATTGGTGCCAACTTTGTGGTGTGCTATCTTGGTACCCATTCTGTGGTGTTGATTAGTTGTCTACCCTCGCTAGGGTTTGACATGAAGAAGAGATAAGTATTTTCTATCAGGGTTCTTCATTGTTGGTTTGCTCTTGATATGAGAGCTTGTTCATGGTTGTATTGAAATATTCTCTTTAAGAAAAGTTGGTTGGGTTTTTTCCTCGAGTTTGGGGTTTTCTGAGGATAAATCTTTGTGTCTTCTTGTGCTTGTTTATCTGCTGCTTGTATATTTTAGTATATGATTATTGAATGTTAAAATAAGATAAAAATGCTGTGGAAAATCTAATGTTAACTAAACTAATGAAAATCTAACATGGTATCAGAGCAGGTTTCCTTCAGAACAATCTAATTGCTGGAAGGAATATTGTGAGATTTGCCACATTGCTGAGATTTTCCGTTGCACATGCAATTTGTTGCTACACAATTTTTTTTGTCAAGCTTGTTGAGCACTTATTATAAAGTTGATTGGGACAAACTCCATCACTAATCAACTCGCCCTACTCTAGCACACCTACTGTGCTTCGCATATTGAATTTCCATCAAAATTGAATTTTTAGGGTTTTAGGCTTGTTGCCATTTTCCTGGACATTGAACCTTCTGATTTAGATTTATAATTTTTTCTTATTGATGTAATGTCTCATATTAGAAGACAAAGTTGGATGGTGTACTTGTATATAAGACGCGGGTGTTTGCAGGAGACGTACACTTGGAAAAAAGAACATTTATCCTAGCAGTGATAGTATATCCAAAAGGATCTTAGATCTAGTGCACTCAGAGGAAGCCCAACAGTTGGAGGCAACAACAATGATGTCTCCTACAATATAGAACAACTCAAATAGGACAACAACAACTAGACTCTAGGTTTTCATATCAAGTTTAATATTTTATATTAAGTAAGTGTTGCAACTAGAAAAACAATATTTAGAAGTCTATTACTGCTGAGTAGTATTTCTATCAAATGTTTAGTAACACTTGAATATTGTTGGTATTATGATCATTAAGTAAAATATAATTTTTTAGTATTAATGATGCACTTGTTTACAAGATAAATTGATCTCCTCTAGGAGATGTTCATAGTTGTTGACCTTGCTCCAAGAAGGTTATCTTCCATGGAGGTTACCATGGAGATGATTTTGTTCTTGTTTCTTGTTCCGGGCAGGTTACCATGGAGGAGTGATTGGTCAAAACACTATAAGAGTGTTGTTCTTATTTATTGTTATTGTATTTTTGTTTTATCTCTTGATCCAGAAAGGTCACAAGTGATAGCTATGAGAAGGATCTATTGTGACGATTGTTCCCATTCTTGTCTTTACTATTATTTTTCTTATTATGAGAATATTATTCGTCTGTTGCTTTTTTTGATTGTTGTTTCTGTTGATTAAGGTTGGTTGTCATTGATGTCAACCCTTGAAGAAATCCCTGTCGAACAAAGGTTGGGTAATGGACCCAAGATTGTTTGATGTAAAGATGACTCGTTATTGTCTTGTCATGGTTGATAATAAGTACAAATGGATGAACTCCAAAGTGGTCCCCTTATGGTGAAAGTCCTCATGGGAAGACACTTTGTAGATTGAGTTATCCTAGAAGTATGGTTAGAGAACCCATGCTTATTTGTGGAATTCATCTCATTATTCCACAAATAAGCATGGGTTCTCTA
>JASDQU010509569.1:11439-34351 GCA_032191745.1 Picea mariana
GTTCCTAGTTCGAGTGGGAGCAATGGCGAAAGATGGAAAGTTTAACGTCGAGAAATTTAACGGCCAAAACTACCAGTTATGGAAGATGCAGATGGAATATTATTTGTATCAAAATGATCTATTTCTACCATTGGGTGGAATAGAAAAGAAGTCAATGGCCATGTAGGATGAAGAATGGGGAGGTTCTTTACAGAAAGGCACTAGGAACGATACGATTGAGTCTGACAGCGTCGGTGGTTTTCAATATTTCGAAAGAAAAGAAAATGAAGGAGCTGATGGACGCATTGACTAAACTGTATGAAAAACCATCGGCATCCAATAAGGTATTTCTAATGAAGATATTATTTAATATGAATATGTGATAAAATGGGTCTGTTGCAGATCATTTAAATGAATTTAATACAATTACTAATCAACTAAGTTCTGTAAAAGTGGACTTTGATAATGAGGTTAGGGCTCTTCTAATCTTGTGTTCATTACCATAAAGATGGAACGGCTTGGTCATGGATGTAAGTAACTCTGTCTCTGGATCAAATACTTTAAAATTTGATGATGTTGTTGGTGTTATCCTTAGTGAGGAAATGCGATGAAAAAGCACAGATGAGACATCGGGTAATGAGTTAAACATGTCGAACAAGGGAAGACAAAAATGATAGAGGAAAGGGATTAGGGAACCACGGTAATTCTAAGAAAGGAAAATCCAAATCTAGACTGGGAAATATAGAGTGCTAGAATTGTGGGAAGAAAGGATATTTGAAGAATGACTGCAGAGCTCCAAAGAAATAAAGAGATGGACAATAGGAGAAAAATCAAGAAGCAAATGTAACAGGTGATGTGTTACAAGATACTTTGATTCTTTCTGTAGATAATATTTCTGAGTCTTAGGTAGTAAATTCAAGGGCTTCATTTCATACCACACCCCATAGGAAATATTTTCTAGATTATGTTCAAGGTGATTTTGGACAAGTTCATTTAGGTGATGATGCACCATGGAAAATTGTTGGAATGGGAAAGGTAAAAATAAAAAAAATGAATGGAAACCAATGGTTTTTGAAAGATGTAAGACATGTTTCATATCTAAGGAAAAATATAATTTCAAGAGGGAAGTTGGAATGTGAAGGTTTTATATCTATATTTACATATAAGATGTGGAAGGTCACCAAAGGATCACTAGTGATAGCAAAATGAGAGAAGGTAGGTACATTGTATTTATGTACTGATAATAATGACTCTTCTATCTCTTTAGCTTCTACATGAGTAGATACAACACTATGGAATCATAGGCTTAGACACATGAGTGAGAAGGGGATGTAGATACTTCAAAAAATAAATTTGTTGCTAGATCTTAAACAATTTGATTTGGATTAATTCCGTGAGCATTTTGTTTATGGAAAACAAAAGAGAGTCATATTTCTCAGAGTGAGAAAAGAAAATAAGAGTGAAAGGTTAGAGCTTGTGCATACATATGTATGGGGACCGGCTTAGGTATCATCTCTTGGTGGTTCTCATTATTATGTTACTTTTATTGATGATGAAACTAGAAAAACTTGGGTTTATTGCATTCGACAAAAATCTGATGTTTTTGATACTTTTAAGAAATAGAAAGCTTTGGTTGAGAATGAGACTTGAAAAAGGTTGAAGTTTCTCAGATCAGACAATGGAGGTGAATATTGCATCAAGAAGTTTGATCATTACCGTTCATACCATGGGATTCGTAGAAAGAAGACAGTTCGAGGAACACCACAAGAAAAATGGTGTGTCATAAAGAATGAACAGGACAATCATGGAGCATGCAAGGAGTATGAGATTTCATGTTGGTCTTCCCTTACAATTATGGGTAGATGTTGTAGATACTATTGTTTACTTAATGAACAGAGGACCTCCAAGCTCCTTGGATGGTGGAATTCCAAAGGAGTCATGGATAGGTAAAAAGGTAAACTATTCTTTTTTGAATACTTTCGATTGTGAAGCATTTGTCCATATTGATAAAGAAAATAGAACAAATCTCGAGGAAAAATCCAAGAAGTGTACCTTTATTGGATACAGTGTTAATGATTTTGATTATCGCTTATGGGATTATGAAAATCACAAAATCATAAAGAGTAGAGATTTCATATTCAATGAGAAGGTCATGTACAAAGATCATTTGAAGGGAAAGATACAAGAAAAAAAATTCCAAAATACATAGTGATTGATGAGATCACTGAAAAATAAATTCCAAAGGAACCAGAAAATAAAAATGTACAAAAACAGGAGCAGCAAGTACCTCAAACTCTTGCCAGTGTTTTTAGAATATCTACTAGGTTAAGTAGACCCCCTGAACGATACTCTCCTTCATTGTATTATTTATTGTTGACTAATTCTGGTGAACCGGAATGTTATGAAGAGGCAATGCAGGTAGACTCCAAAAAGAAGTGGGAGCAAGGAATGAAAGAGGAAATGGATTCCCTGGTAAATAACTAAACTTGGGATTTGGTTCAGTTGCCTGTAGGAAAAATAACATTATAGAATAAATGGGTTTACAAGTTGAAGGAAGAATATGGAAGCAAAAAGTGGTACAAGGATATACTTTTTGTAAAGGGGTTTCCAGAAAAGAAAGTTATAGATTTTGATGAAATATTTTCTCCTGTTATTAAAATGACTTCAATTAAGACTATTTTAAGTCTTGTGGTAGTAGAATATTTACATCTTGAACAATTAGATGTAAAAACAACTTTTCTCCATGGAGATTTGGAGAAAGAGATTTATATGCAACAACCACAGGGGTATGAGGTCAAAGGGAAGGATAATTTCATATGCAGGATGAAGAAGAGCTTGTATGTTCTAAAGCAAGCTCCAAGGTAGTGGTATTTGAAGTTTGACGGGTTTGTGACAGAACAAGGTTATGGTAGATGGCATTCTGATCAATGTGTTTATTTTAAAAGGCTAGAAAATGGATGCTATATTATCTTGCTATTGTATGTATATGACATGCTTGTTGCAGGGTCTAATATACATGATATAAATGTGCCCAAGAAGAAAATATCTAATTCATTTGCGATGAAGGATTTGAGTGTTGCAAAGAAAATCCTTGGTATGAGAATAACAAGAGACATGAAAAATCACAAATTGACATTATCTCAGGGCGAGTACATGGAGAAGGTGTTGAAGAGGTTTAGAATGAAAAATGCAAAACAAGTTAGTACACCTTTGGCTAGCTATTTCAAATTAACTAAGGAAATGTGTCCCAAGACACATTAGGAGATAAAATACATGTCCAGGGTCCCTTATTCATCAATAGTTGGTAGCTTGATGTATGCGATGGTTTGCACAAGACTAGATATTGCACATGTAGTGGGAGTTGTGAGAAGGTATATGAACAATCCAGGTAAAGAACATTGGGAGGAAGTAAAGTGGATTCTCATGTATTTGAGAGGTACTGCTACTCATGCATTATGTTTTGAAGATTCAGACACTGTTCTACAGGGATATGTTGATTAACATATGGCAAGTGATAAAGATAGCAGGAGGAGCACCACGAGGTATGTTTTTACTGTAGGTGGAACAACAATAAGTTGGATTTCGAAACTGCAAAATGTTGTTTCACTTTCAACAACGGAGACAGAGTATGTTGTTTCTATAGAGGCTAGTAAAGAGATGATTTGGTTACAAAGGTTTATGGAGGAATTGGCAAAGAAGAAAGAGAATAACAGTTTGTACTGTGACAGTGAGAATGCCATTCATCTTGCAAAGAACTTAGACTTCCATTCGAAGACTAAGAATACACAAATCAGCTACCATTTCATATGATTCATCTTGGAAAATTGACATTTGAAGTTGGAAAAGATACACATTAGGGTAAAATCATGAAGATGGGTAACACTTTTGCTTGTTTTATGACAATTTTTTAAAAATTTTAACAGGTTCTTCAACTTCCGATAAACAAAAGTATTTTTTTTATTTATAATTTTACTTTACTGTAAAAACAAAACTTGTGAAGAATTTTGTTAGCTTTCTACTAACTATTTTTCAATTTTTTTTTATTGAGATTTGATATGTCAATTTGGCAATAGTTTGACAGTATGTTCCTTAAAAATGAAGGGAAAGATAATGAGTTATTTTTCCCCACAACAATGCATCCATTATTAAACTTTTGTTTTTGACAAATGAAATATACTGTAGCAATCTACAAAGACTCTATTTTGTGATGACTATAGTTTTGAATCTAACGGATGAATATTATAATTTCTAGAATTTTTTGAAGTTGACCAATCTGAAAAAGTTACAGATTTTAAACACATGTTTTCCTCCACCATGTATCTATCTTAAATTTTACTTAAAAGTAAAATCTAAAAATACCCTTTTGAAGAGGATAGTTTAAGGATTATGAATATAAATTTTCCATAATTTTCCACTGTGTATTTTTAGAGATATGGATTTTTCATTTCACCGAATCATAATCTCACCTAAAAATATTATGCAGTGATTTTTTTATAATATTAAATAAAATTAGATAAAAACAATGAAAATGAAAACAAATTATACCTAATGAAAGTAGATTCAATTTTAAAAATGTTGGTATCAATCCTGAAACTAAATTTTGAGTATGTGTAGGAGTCTGCTACCTCCAAAGATGGAGAGAATTTGTAGTTTCCTGCAAACAGTCTCATGTTTAGGTTTTCGGCCAAAATATTCTTTTGGCTGAAACCTAGTTTTTAACGGAATCCGTTAAAAATAAACATTTCATCTGAAAAGTATTTTGATCGAAATATGCTTACCACAGGAAAATAATTCATCCAAAAAACATTGTACACAAATTTCGAGGGCACCGTTCAATTTGACATGCAAATTTTTGGCCGAAAAAATTCCTAGCAACATTTTTTGGGCCGAAAAATTGCCGCTAGGAATTTTGGAGACCCGATTGTCACGAAAGTGTTACCCATCTTCATGATTTTACCCACTAGCCAGAATCCTACAGACATGTTAAATAAGGGAGTAACCAAGAAGAAATTGATTTATTTCTTAGTTTTAGTTGGTCTTCAAGCATGAAGTTGAAGATGAGAAATTTTTGAGGTCGAAGAAGGATCATAGTCCAACAAATACAACAACGGTGGAGTTGTTGAGATCAGTCTCCAAGTGGGAAAATGTTAGTTGTGGAGCCTGATTATCCTCCTGATTCAAAGGTCTTTGTTTTCAACCATGTTTATACCCCATGAAGACTTTACACCCTGGAATAATGTACACTCCTCCACATGGGGGTTACCCCTCTTGCAGGTTCTAGGTGCAAGCGGGCCTCGGGCGGGGGTTTGGGAGCGAAGCCCCCAAAGGAAAATTTTCCTTGTAAATGTATATTGTAATTTCATAGTAAATCTGGACCGTTCATTATAAGGTCGTAGATATTATGGTAGAAGTTATGTTATGGTTTTTTTTCCCTAGAAGGAAACCCTCTTTTATGAGGGAAATGTATTGAAACTTTATATCATTATGAATATTGTATTATGAGAGAGGAGACTGTGAGAGAAAGAAGAGGAAGTTACAACATGTGTGTTGTAGGTTGTATCCCTTCATTTGTTGGATAATAATAAAGGAAGGATTTCTCAATTTCTCTGGTGGACGTAGCCCACACTAGGTGAACCATGTATATCTGTGTCTCTATTGTATTGTGCACCTTCATTTTTTTATTTTCGCATTTCTTTTATTTTATTACTCCTCGATCCTGTTTTTCAAACACCCATGCCATCATCTTCTCTTTTTAGCTCTTGTGTGTGTATCTCATCATCTGATGTCTCTTTCTTGAATGAATTTATACGCTGCCAACATGATCATCATTGATTCTCAATCTTTTAATTCTTTATCGCTCATCAAACTAGTTTATCTGCTACTTTGCAATCATGGATGTGTTGCTTTCTACTTTTCTGGTCTCTAAGAATATATGGAGTTTCATTTGATATTACATGAAGGAGGACTTGTGATCCAAATTATTTTCGGCACAAAATGAGAGTGGAGATATAATAAAGAAATGTATAGAGATATCTCATATATTCAATAATATAATAGAGATATATTAGAGATGCAACCATAAACATAAAGATATAAAAACACACAATTTTTATTAATGAGTGAAATGTACAAAACTGTAGAAATACAAAGTGAAAGAATCACTAGAATGGTGGTGGCTTATCTTTGAGAAGAGATGTGATGGCTACTCACATTCACAAGAAAATGATTACAATGAGGCTCTAAAGGCCTTTTTATAATAAAAATGAATGCCAAGACACTAGACATCCAAAAACCTAACCCTAAGAGATGAAGCACCAAAAGTTATGTGGGCCCCATTGGGGTAAGTTAGTACATCAACTTCTCAGGGTCGTAACGTTTTTATACGATCTCTGTTTTAGGTGTGTGATAGCCTGTTGGAAAGGTCTTTTTGACAACTATACATTATGTCGTCAAACTTTAACTCCATCTACAGTTCGATTGTGGCAAGCCAAGAAAACATTATTTAGGACCCCAAAACGGCCCTGGAAGTACATAAAGATGTATTGATATGAAAAAATTACCAAATAGGTCAGTTGGAATAGGTGGGTGGCCACCATTATCCACTTAGATGTTGTGTAGGGATTCACGATAGTCCTAGAAGTGCAGAACCCAGAATTACAAAGAAATGCCCCCATTACAGAGAAACATGATGAACTGAAAACTTTCAAGATGAGCTAGTTGGAATTTAGAATAGGTGGGTGGCCACCAATATCCACCTAGATCAGTATGCTCCCCTTAGGAAGCAATGGTATTAATTTCTTTGAGTTCCCAAGGAAGAGGGGAAAGAGTTTGTTGAATCTAAATCTTGGTGAGTTGCATGCCTTGTTAGAGAAGTTGTGTTGCTTGGTCTATGGAAGGTTATCACGAACCTATTGCTGGCAAGGTTGAATCTGTTCCACCAACATGTTGTCTCTGGGATTGACGAGGCATTCTATAGGCACCATCATAGGTGAAGAAACAATATCTTCTTTCTCTTCTACAATTTTCTTTTGCTGGATAGAAGGTGTTGAGGATACAGTGGTTGCAGTGGCCTTATGTGCATCCTTTGAACATACTGTGAAGATGATGAATTTTACAGTATGAGAGATTACCTTGTGGCATTGTTTTGGTGGAAAAATAGTCATAACTACCTCTGGTATCATGTAGAGTTGATCCCCAAGAGTAATAATGACACTACGGGGTCGAGACTCATAAATAGCATGATGTTTCTACATATATGGTTTGCCAAAACAACATCACAAACATTAAGAGAGGATGCACCACACACTACTTGATCATTGAATGGTTGGATGCCATAGGATAGGCGACAATGCTAGCTGACACGAAGATCTTGTCCCCAATGAAGCCACTCGATGTTGTATGTTTGTGGGTGTGGTGGTGTTGATAACCCCAATTGTTTGATGACCTCAACTGAGATGAGGATATTCTAGTTGTCGCTGTCAACAATGAAATGCAACGGGGTCCCCTTCACCCACATATGTGAATGGAAGAGGTGCTCCCCCTTTTTAGAATATGTTGGTTCTTCTGGTTGAATTGTTGCGGCCGCAACAATAGCAGTGGGGTCTGTGTCGATTATCTGTCTTCTTTTATTATTTTGTGGATTAGATTTTGAATCAGAGTTTGACTCCTTGTCTTTGACCTCAGCCACTAATGATTTTTTCGAGCGACATCCATCAGTGTTGTGCCAGGGGATTTTGTGGAAGTCGCACCACTTACCAGTGTCATTTTTCGTCTTTCCTTTACCCTTATTTTCCTAGGTCTTGGACTGATTGTTAGGAGGTTGTTGGTTAGGGATGTCTTTATCATGCTTTGGTTGTTGTGGATTTGCAGACCCGAACTCCCATTCGTTATAGTGCCTAAATTTCTTCTTTGTTTTGACATCATATCGATAGGCAGTTCCCAATGATGAGATGTTTAGGAAATCCATTTCGATTTGGATGTACCTATATAAAACCCCACAGTATTTCAGAACCAGATTTCGCTTGGAGTATTTGATACCCAAATTGGTGCACAAGGTATGGAAAGTATTTTTGAACTCCAACATTGTTTGACTCTTCTCTTGTCGTAGTATGGTCCATCTCATGTACTGGTGTTCATAGTTATCAACATGGTAATATTGTTCCTTGACCGCATCCATAAAAAAATACCAAGTGGGATCGACCCCATATATTCCATATTCCTCTGTGAAACTTTTCTCTCAGTAAGTTTCCCACCAATGTTTGACATGGGGGAGAGCCTTGAGGAGTGTGAAGGTGATATTTTCCCCGTCGAAAATATTATGAACAGAGAAATAACCTTCTAGCATATTTAACCATTTTTCTAAGGAATCTGCATGTATCTGACCTTCAAATACGGGAATATCAAAATTAACTTGTACCTTGAAGGGAGAAGTTTCTCCAAAGTGGCCACTTGATGAAGATGTGCCTATTTCTATAAGAAGGCATTGAAGGATTTGGGAAAAATTCTCCACCATTTCATCCCTCTGTCGCGCGAGAGCTTGCTCAAGCAATAGGTTAATAGAATAGTCTACTCTGCCATTTTTATTTTCTTCTTCCATGGAGGGTTTATTGGAAGTGAGAGAGGGATTGTCTTCAAGAGATACAAGCTTGATACCCAACTTGCTATACTTGGACGTCGTCAGGGACATGCATTGAAAAATGATCAAGAGCAGACTGCTCTGATTCCACTGATCCAAATTATTTTCGGCACGAAATGAAAGTGGGGATATAATAAAGAAATGTACAGAGGTATCTCAGATATCCAATAATATAATAGAGATATATTAGAGATGCAACCATAAACAAAAATATATAGTAATACACAATTTCTATTACTGAGCGAAATGTACAAAACTGTAGAAATACAGAGTGAAAGACTCGCTAGAATGGTGGCATATTATCTCTGAGAACAGATGTAACAGCTACTCACATTCATAATAAGATGATTACAATGAGGCTCTAAAGGCCTTTTAATAATAAACATGATTGCCAAAACCCTAGACATCCAAAAACCTAACCCTAGGAGATGAAACACCAATAGTTATGTGGGCTTTGTTGGGGTAAGTTAGTACATCAACTTCTTGGGGTAGTAACTTTTGCATATGATCTCCGTTTTAGGCATGCGATTTCCTGTTGGAAAGGTATTTTCAAGAAATAAGCATTATGTTGTCAAAATCTGTCTCTGTCTACAGTTTGACTATGGCAAGCCAAAAAAACACTATTTAATTCCTCAAAACGGCATTGGAAGTACAAAAAGATGTACTGATATGAAAACTTCCAAAATAAGCCAGTTGGAATAGGTGGGTGGCCACAATTATCCACCTGGATGCTTTGTAGGGATTCAGGGCAACTCTGGAAGTGTAGAACCCACAATTACAAAGAAATGTCCCCATTACAAAGAAATGTGTTGAACTGAAAACTGTCATTAGGAGCCAGTTGGAATTTGAAACATGTGGATGGCCACCAATATCCACCTAGATCAACTTTACTACAACTTTGCATGATCATCACTTGACTCAACGACTCAATAGAAAAATAAAGACACTTTTGTTGGTACCAGACTTTCACAACTCAATAAAATGTTGTTGATTGGATATCGACTATCATCAGTAAGGAACCGATCCCAATTTACATTACATAGGTTGAGGGGATCACCTTCCTTTGAAAGACGCACTTGTAACCCCCTCCTTTCATTTGAATCAGCGAACTCAATTACGGACTTGAATCAATGAAGGCAATGAAAACATTCCATTTTATTTTATTTTTGTTCAACTTTACAGATTCATTCTAACTCAAACTCAACTACACTATTGTCCTCCATGTAACAATTTTATACAAACAAGACTCCAATCAAGATTTTAACAATTTTTTCTTGGAATTAAGAGGACTCACATTCTTGAAATATTACTATTGTATTGACTCAACATTTCGATTGAACTTGGACTCACTAATCCCACCTCATACTCTTTTGAAGATTTCATTAACTCAATATTACAACCCCAAACATTGTCCATTCTAAGTTTGATTAAATGACAATAATATCAATTGGAGAGGAGCCGTCAAAACTATAGGCACATAAAAGTTTTATTGATGAGCATATGATCTTGAATGAAGCCTTCATGAATATGTATCTTGTAGTCTTTGTAGAAAGGTTGACCCCTCACTAAGCTCGACATGTGCCAAAACTCCTACCCACAACCAACCTCAAATATTTGGTGTATTGCATCATTTCCCTAATTCTCCTTCATCCTTGAAAGGTAGTTACAGTGGTGTTCTTATTCTTGATACAGCCTAAGTGGCCCTAATGGTTAAGAACGTGTGTTTCCTCTTAAGAGGTCACAGGTTCAAATCGAGAGGGGGTAGGGTATGTATACCTTCGTAGACTTTACCAGTCTGGTACAACATATTTGGAATAACTTTTAATATGTGAAACAGATGTAGTTGGACATAGAAATACATAGAGATAGATAGTAGGGTAGTCGGTTAGTGTGAGATCCATATGGACACCGAAATATTAGCACCACCATTTTTGCATTAACAATTTAAAAATTTTCACACATAGTAAAAAAATATTATTTCATGTAGCCTCTACATTTATGAACAAAATTTCTCAAAACAAAACCCTAACGTCTGTACTCTCCGCCGGGGTGATCTCCCTCTCTCGACGGAAGCTGACACGAAATTAGGGTTTACCGTCGCCGCTCCAATAGCATAGCTCTCATCCGATACCAACTCGGGCATTGAACGGTTCCTCTCTGCACTGCATTTGGTGGAATTAGGGTTTAGCTCCTTTACATTGTACCTCATGACGTTGTGCCATATCTCTCGTCCGAATACGGAATGACGACCATACTTTCTCTGATGTATTCAAAAGCTCGCTGTGACTTCTTTGTTGGAGCTCACAGCAAAACCACTTTGGCGTATGACTCAACGCCTACATTTCCACCGACGCCTACCAATTCTTCACCTTCCCTACCAATTCTTCATTATTTATTCACTGGACAGGTATTCATACCTCTGAGACTAGATCGAGAAGCTGAAATGAATCGTCCCCAAGAAGTTTTCCCAGAAATATTTATCACTAGACGCCTTGGCCATCCGATTGTGTGTCATTTTCCTGGCAATGGTTGTCTTGGCCATCCTAGAGATCCTCTTCATGTTTTTCTCAACATTGAAGAGCCCGTGGATTAGTTTGGGAACGTAGAACCGAAACTCGGCCTGCCTTTGCTATTAAAATTTCTTGTATTGGAAGCACTCACCAGCAACAACGTCTAGAAGAGAAGACATGGTTTTATTTGCAACTTTCGTGGAAGAGTCCATGCTAACAATGCTATTATATGTGATCTTCCTTTAGTAATTCATAATATGTGCTTATGTTGAATTTGGAAGAAAATGCTACAAATTGTTCTGCAGTGAAATTATTGTTGTACAGAGAAAAGAAATTGTTGCAGTGAAATTTGGTCAAACAACTCTAAGGATTCTTCATTAGGCAGATCTTGTGCATGTCATGAGCAGAGAGAAATGATGGTTGCATGAATGAATGAGATTCCCTTTATCTCTTGTTTATAACCTTCCAGCTATACACTGCCTTGAATTTGAATTTGTGCAAATAATCTAGAGTATTAGCATATGTCCTTAATAGTGTTAATGGGCACAAATTAGGTTTCATCGCCATCATAACAGAGTTTGAGGAGCTAYGTGTGCATAGATCCATAGATATGTCRTTCGTTGGCCCTTCATAATTGAGGAAACAWCACTRTAGATACRGATTTGGGACTTGGTTTTAATTCCAAACAAACAAGACTTTACTGTTGGGTGTTGAAGATCATAGAGATTAACATATTCAAGAACAAGTGCATCGAGAACACATTCACCAGAATCAAGGTATACTTGCAAATAGTAGTTTACTTGTGTTTTTTTGTAAGTAGGTGCATTCTAGGTGGAAGCCTACACCCCTCATTAGTTGTGTCTGCATTGTAAATTCTGATTGTGAAAGGGTGGAGTTGCAAGAAACTTTGTGACGTCTAATTCTGAGCCATGGCTTGAGTTGAGGAACTATTAGAGTTACTGAACACTCTAATTCTCTCTTTCGTGGATAATACAATCACCACTAACAAAACCACTCTTCATTCTGTTATGACCTATTTGCAAGTTTCACAAGCCAAAGTAGCAGTACTTCAAACTCGTAATCGACTTCTTCACAATGCACTTGAGCGAAAGAACCTCCCACAAAATTATGAACCAGTCCTTTTTCAGAACCCTATTTTCGAAGATGATGAAGATGTCGATGTTGACTCAAACCAACAACCAACCCAAGCGCCACTCAGTGAGACAACTCTAGATTCAAGTACAGATGATGTTCAAATTTATCTTTCCAAGAGGACCACCAGACCTTCGGAAGAAATAAAAAATAACAAGTACAAAACCACTATCGTATATGAAAAGGATGTTACCTTTCATAATCCAGATTACACGAAACTGACCCAATTTCATAGTGATGGATTACTTCAAGAAAGTTCAAATTCACCTACTCCAGTTCAAGAGAAGATTTAGATATTCTAACATTCTCAACGAGTTGGCCACACTGAAGATCAATGCTTCGATCTTCATCCATGAGAGCATTGAGAAAATAAGAATCATCCTTCAAACATATGTTCTAACAAAAAGAAATCTGCAAGAGTTAAGAACCACTATGGGTGGATGAATTCTTGGTGGCGGTCATCAATGGTCAAGAAGATATGCTAGTCATACCGACGAATTCACTCTTGAGTATTGACACATCTTGCAAAGAAAGGATTTTCTTCTTCTCACCTCGTCCTTGATAGGGGGGAACAACATCAACGATTGATAGTCAAACTTGTAGTTTCGAAGTCTTATCAATCAAGTAATAACAAGCGAGCATGATTGGTTTGTAGTTTTCCTTAAACCACCACTTAGTAGAAGACTTACAACTTCTGCTAGACAATGGTTTCTGGTTTCCCTTAAACCTCCACTTGTTAGATGTTACATACCAAATTCTCACACTACTAAGTGTCGTTCTTATGTATCGCATTCTACTAAGTGTCACACTTATGTATCACTTGTGTATGACATTCTACTAAGTGTTTATTTGTCACACTACTAAGTGTCACTTGTGTATCACATTCTACTAAGTGTCGCACTTAAATGTCGCAACTTTATCATCATGTGGGAGTAATTGTCATGATCCCTAGACATGTTGGGGGAGAAATTTATCACATGAAAGTCAAAATATTGTGTGCACATGTGATAAATTTCTCCCCCAACATGTCTAGGGATCATGNGCAACTTTATCATCATGTGGGAGTAATTGTCATGATCCCTAGACATGTTGGGGGAGAAATTTATCACATGAAAGTCAAAATATTGTGTGCACATGTATTATTCATTTTTATTGAAAAATTGAAATTAATTTGGTGTGAGAATCCACCTCACATCTAGTTTCTTAATCTCAAGGAGAAGTTGAGAGTCTCATGGATGGTTTAGAGATTTTCTCAAACCAATATCCTAATTTGATGGATCTTGAGAGACATTTCCTCCCTAAAATACTTGAGAGATATTTTCTCCCTAAAAATCTTGGAGATCCCAATTTAGTGGATCTATTGAATGATCTTCTCCTTGTACTATTGAGTTAGTTCTCAAATGGAAAATTATTTGAATTCCTTATTTCAGATCTTAGAGAGGGGGAACTTGGGAATATCATACCTCTCATCTTGTGACATTCAAGAGAGAGGGGTAGTTCATAGCATCATATCTATCATTTGGTAATGCATGAAGGGGATGGAAAAAGGAGACCTTGGAAGAATTGTTGCAACATCATCATTGAGGTTGTAAATCTTCCATTTATTTCCATTTTTAATATATAACTTGGCCTATTTCTCTTTATTTCTACCTTGTTCATTTCATGAATGTTCATCTTTGCTTTGTTTAAGTCCAACATAGATAAAGATACTTTTGTTTAATGATATATAGTAGCAGAACATGATTGTCTCGTCTCTTGCGGGAGGGATACTTCCACATCAGGAGCTTGGAGATCAAGTTCAATAGTTGGAGCAATGAGGATAACCTACAGGAAAGAGGTAAGCCATCTACCTTTTTCTCTTTCTCTCTTCTGATTTCATTAACGAACATATAAATTAGTCTTAAGGGGAAGTTAGTGTCCATTTGTTTTCATCTTTCTCGAATCAAAGGAAACTGGATCCAAAGGGGGTTTCAACTGTCTGTGGGGCGAACTTTACCACAATAGAAAAATGGCGACCATACTAGGGAAGAAGTTTGATGTTTTCCTCATTTTCTAGCTCTCTTGAATTATGTTGCTTTCTTGACATTTCTGGTTATTTTCTTGTTATTTGAACTCTTCTCTTCCATCATCATTGTTGGGAAGTATTATGAACCAATATTATGATTTTCTTTAAATCTGGGCAAATTTTGAGCTTTTTGACCATTTCTTAGGTTTCATCCCTCCCTATTAGTGGCCTACAAAGTCATAATCTCTTGATTATCGCTCTCCAGAAGTATTTTAGGGAGCGATGAACTTTGATCATCGCCATGTTTACACTATAACATGAGCGATAGTCTCCTTCATGAGTCAATTTTAAGCCTTTTTTCCTATCTTTTTTGACTCGGATATTTGCATCAAAGTCTTTTGGATTTGATTTTGACTTTGATTGATTGAAGGTTTGTGTTTATCACTTTTTTGGCCTCTTTTGAATTATTATCTCTTTTCAAATTGTGAAAATTTCTTAGTTTCCAAAGTTAACCTGATCCTTTGGTACAGTCTTTATTGTCATTAGTTTTGATATTTGTCACTTGCAAACTTTCAAACTTTTGTCACTATTTATTCCAAAAACTTCTAAGTGTTTCACTTGTTGATTTTGGAGTGCTTTTAATTAATTTGAAGGTTGTATGGGTTGTGTCAAGCCTTGCTATTGAGTTTATTGTTTGTTAGTCTTGGACTCTTTGGCCCTGTTGCAACTTTACATTGATTATTCATCTTTGCTTTTGAGGTTTTCAAAAAGTGATTTCCCTTCTCTTTTTAAAAGATTTGGGTTCTTGTTTGAACTTGTGTTAGAAGCATTTGGACATTTGGATTACTCATTTTTATTACTCTTATCCTTATCAAGATAGTTAGAATATCTTAAAATTGCATTTAGACCAGCAATAAATAACAATTAGTTAATTTAGTTTCATATTTTTAATTCATCCGAGAACATTTTTTTCTCATATTCATATTTAGAAAAAAGTTTAGAGTGGCAACCAAGCCCACATACTGGTCAGAAAGGCCATCCCAAACGAGAGTGGGTCTAATTGGGACATGCCATCAGGGGTTCTCCCTTCCTGCTTGATAGGACAAACATGACTCGTCAACACATGGATCTTATTATTCATTTATTTATTCATCTAGATTCTTTGGCTATGATTTTTTCTTCATAGTAGCTTTATAGAGGGAGAGTAGCATTGGTTTACCATCCTCGACATTGTTTATTACTACCCCTTTCAATAATTTTATTTAAATGTTTTTTTAATCGAATGAGTCTATTTTATTTATGTATTCATAAAAAAACCAAGGACTAGGGGCATTGGTCTCGTTGTGAGGGGCATTGCTCAAGCTTAATATTTGGCATTTTAAACATTGGCTCTTCACCTCTTGGCCTTAGTGCCTTTATTTATTTCAAGATTTAATTTTACCCTTTCCTTTTGTCCTTTGAGAAACCATACGTGACTAGGATGATATGTTTTTATGTGGATGGAATGAATAATGTTGTGGAGGTGGAAAGTGGTTAGCATGGTTGTAATATGGATAAAATTATCTAGCCTAGACACCCAATGGTACAAGTTAACCCAAGAAATGACACACTTCTAAGAGAAAACATGTTCCCAAATATAATACAAGGCAAGTAATAAAATCATGTAAAGTTATGAAATGTTAACATACAATCATTAGGTGTTAACCACTTTATAACGAGCTAAGAAAATATGTCATCATATCCAAATAGGTATCGATAAATGAAGTGCCAAATGAATCAACTGAGGACCATACCATACCATACCACAATGCATCTATCATTTGAGGAGTGAGGATTAAAATGAGCTACACCACAATTGAGCTATCACAATCATGAATCTGGTGGAGATTAAAAGGAAGTTTTTCTGGATCTAGTGAAGATTATAAAAAATAACATGAAATCAAATCCATGAAACCACAATTGAAGCCACACCTCATGAAATCAACAACATGAAACCCTTGAGGGGATAACATATGGATCCTACTCAGGGACATGCACTCTATGTGAGAGTGTATGAGATGTCCAAAATATCCACAAACATGTTACCTACACACCATGGAACTTGAAAAACAATGTAAAATTCGGGGGCAAATCTACCACCATGGTTAGTAATGAAAAATTACTTTGCAGAAATCAAATTTTTTCACTAATTAAAGAATGAAATTAAGTAGGAAAATATATGCAAGAAATTATTCTAAGGAAAAACAAATGCATCATGCAAATCAATAAATGTTGGAAAGTAAACACGCAAATGAAAAGCAAACATGCCATGAAAGCAAAATTGCATTCTAACTACTGCTCAAAGAGCCTATTCATGCCTACCCTACTAGCCAACTAAGGGGTGTGGCTTCTAGGTGAAATAAAAAATCCATTGAAACCACTCAAGGATATTATCAACAACTTGAATTTCCCCTTGTGTTTGGTTATCATCCAAAAGAGGGATATGTCAAGCATCAAGTCAGTCTTGGGAAGAATATCAGTCACTCTTAAATCTGGAAACAAGGTAAAATCATATCTATGAAAACCAAGTCACCAACCATACCAAGGTTGACTCATTCCTCGAGTGGTTCAACCTATTGAATTTACTCATCAAATCATCAAGGAAGAGAGGCTTACACGACGGCTCCAACTAGGACAAATGTTGACTTTCTAGGTCTCTCTTTGTCAAAGGAAAGGAAGGAGAATACTCATGAGTCAAAGGAAGGTAAGGAGGGTGAGGGTATTCATAGCTCAAGTGTAATCTTCCAAGGACACAAAGAAAATGATACTCAACATCCATAACAACCTCTTCGCACTCAAGCTTATTGTGAAGAGGAGACCAACTTTCAAGAAATATCTTGAAGAAGTATGAAAGCAATGAGACCTTTCCTTCATCAAGTTTTCCATACCAATCCATGCTCTCATCCTCAAGAAAATCCAAAGAAAATAATAACATCTTCAACTTGACATCTTCATGGTTAATTTTGAGATTTGAGATAGCGTCATTGAAATATGATATGTGTAAAACATATGAATCATCAAGTTTATGAAATATTGGTAGTTTATCTCTTCATTCTGGATAATCATTTGGATTTCCTTGATCCTAAAAAATACAAAGTGCCAAGTAAGTCCATTAAAAACCATTCAACCTCATTCTCTTTAATATTTTGATCACTAACTTCTTCAAGAAAACTTCCTAAGTGAGGCTCTTCTTAAATTCTAAGTTCAACAATGTCAATTCCACTCTCATAGTCAGTGTCATAAATGGGATCTCCTTCAAAATAAACACATTTTAAGTCCCAATTAGGATTTCTGATGTGGAAAACATCATCAAAGTTTTCATCATGGAAAAAGGGAGAGTACACTTTTTCTTCTTCAAAATTCACCCCTTCATCATCATCAAATGATGGATTAAAAAGATCAAAATTATGACGAGGGGAATCCTTCATTGAGTCCTCAACTTCATCTGGATAAGGAAACAATTTTTTTGGCAATTTTCATCGTCTAGGTTCTCAGCGAAATCTATAAATTCACCTAATTTCTCTCTCTCTAAGGAAACTTCTACAAACTCCCCTCTTCCTAAATTGTCAAAATATTCATCAAGAGGTCTCAAATTTTGGGAAAAGGTACAAGTTGTTGGGATATTTTCTTCACAAAGAGGAGAAAAAGTTTGGTTGTTATCAAACACACCTCCTTATCCTCAATTTTTTTTTAACTCATCTTCCTAAATGGATTCATGATGAAGCTGAACTTCCTCTTCATTCATGTGGTTTTTAATGAGGTCATACAATTCATGAAGTAATTCTTCCTCATCATGTTCATCACATACTTCATGATCTATGGTAGGTGCAATGGGCATATCTTCCTTCTTTGGGAGGGATATGAAGGTACATTTGACAACTATATCAATCACTTCATTATCATGTTTAGGTTCCCATCATTCAAGAAATAACCTCAAAAAGTTCTCAAATGAAGTGATTGGTCCTACAATATCATCATAAAACCAACCAATTTCCTTATCTTCCAAAGTGCACATAAAGGTATACATCCACACATCTTCATAGATAATATTATAATCAATTATAACCCTAATGAAAGGTGTAACATGTGGATAGGCCAATGTAGGATCTCCGTGAAATAATCCAATAGCTTCAAACAAATCTAGATGGTATCCTCCATGTGGAGCTCCCAAAATATTTGAACAATCAAGTGGGGAACACCGATCATTCCAAGCCTCTATAGTTTCCATGCTCAAAATAAAATATTATAAAATCATAATGGAGTCAACAAGGTGAACTCTTCAAAACCATTACAATGCTACTTGCTTCACCCTACAAGCAACAAATCCTTTAAAATATTCAAGGGGAATGGGCTTCTTCCCTTAAATACAGTCACCAAATGAGTAAACTTAATAAATACCTTTGAATCTTACTCATCAAAATTTGTTGAATCCAAACTTTATATACTCAGGTAATGGGATTTATCCCCATGAATGATGCCAAAATGTTACCACACAAACTCTCACCAAGGGAAAGTCTTGCCCTACGAGGGAGAGCTTGGGGAAAAAAATAGGAAACTTTCCCACTCTCACCTCAATGGCTTTGCCTCTACTCTTTTAGGATAGGGTTTCTAACCTAAGGAGGGTTTTCCTAAGTGGTCAAACCAGATCCTCTCATTGCAATTAGGACGAGTGAGTACAAGGAATAACTTGACTATGGTTGATTTCTCTAAAGGATATCTCAATGCAAAAAAAACAAGGAAATAAATAATGCTCAAGATTACATGCAAGAACATCAACATATCACATTGATGCATCATTTGTCTTCATTAACTAGTTACTATGAAAAAAACGTGTTCATTCCTATGTCGTATTCACGAGACTTATCATTAAATTGACCATTTACCATCATCCATCACCATATACATGAGTTCAAAAACAAATTCATAGGTATCATAAATGGATGGCTATTGAAAACATATTTAGAAGAAGATTGCAGCCAATCAAATTGCATCGAACCATATGTATATCACAAATTGGATCATTGTTGTGATAAACTTAATGTAAGTAGTAATTTGTATATATTAGCACAGTTTTAAAGCTATGATCACAGAATATGTCCAAGGATTTTAACACCAATATATTCATGAATTATGTCATCAATCTATGTGTTTACTTGCCACAAAATTAATCCAACCCTAAACAAAAATTACATACAATATAGTTTTTTGTTCAAACCCTGACTATAACTAGAAACGACCTCCCAACCAACAAATAATGAGGAACGATACACCCAGGAACTAGGTTGTTGGAGGAGGTAGAGGTAGGGAAATGATCTGGATTTTATGAGCAGAACGAAAGGACTATAGATTATTAATAGGTGCTTAACACAAAATAACAGAGATACCACAAAACTAGTTTTCTATTCAATAAGGAAATAAGCTGAAACTGTAAAATGCAGTGGAAACAAGCTTGTTGGAATGGTGGTGGCTTATCTATGAGAAGAGATGCGAAAGTTGCGCTCATTCCCAAGAAGATGATTACAATGAGGCTCTGAAGGAATTTTTACAATAAACAGGAATGCCAAAAACCCTAGACATCCAAAAACCTAACCCTAGGAGATGAAACGCCAAGTCACATGGGCCTCGTTTGGGTAAGTTAGTACATCAACTTCCCGGGCTCGTAACTTTTGCATACGATCTCCGTTTTAGGTGTATGATAGCCCGTTGGAAAGGTATCATCGGGGAAATTAATTTTGGGGGATCAAACATGCCTTCAACTATCATTGAGAATCTTGATCCTGAAAAACCTTCATTTAGGCCCTCAAAATGGCCCTGAAAGTTAAAACTACTAAAAATAGTAAATTGCCAAAATTGTCAAAAAACTGTTTTGAGCCAGTTGGAAGAGGTGGGTGGCCATCGATATCCACCTCGATCAATCCTCCCTCCTTAGGAAGAAATGGTCTCCATTGCGTTGAGTTCCCCCATCAGATGAGGAAATTTCTACAGAATTTGGCCCCGAGTGAGCCACTTGCCTTAGTGCAGGAGTTGCCTTACTTTGACGACTCGATAAAGATGGATCCTTTGTTGTCGAGTGCCCTTGATATTTGTGTCCACAATTTTATCATTGGATGCATGTTTTATGCAGTCGGGGTTGATATCTGTTGGTGTCAGCTGCTCTGCTACATCTGAGGTGTCCAATAATGGTGGGAAATAAGGGTGAAGGAGATCCACGTTGAACACTGGGTGCAGGCCAAGGAAAGGAGGAATGTTGATCTCAAAATAATTATCCCCCACAGCCTTGGTGATGGTGTATGACCCATAACGAAGTGGGTGAAGCTTCCGATGGGGTTCTGTAAGGCATTCTTTTTTCAAGTGTAACCAAACTTTGTCACCCACCTGAAACTTATGTGGCACCCGATGTTGATCATGGTGATGCTTGTACTTGTCATTGGACTTTTGTAGGATATCCTGAACCTGTTGGCAGATGTGTTGGATCCAATCAATTAACCGGGTGGCTTTGTCAGCTTCAGTTGGAGCAGGAGATGAGTTCGTCAAGGTGACCGCAAGGGGAAGTGCAATATCTATGGGACCCAATGGCTGGAATCCCAACCCCACCTAAAAGGGGTTGTGGTCGGTTGTGCTATGCAGGGCTCAGTTGTAGCTATGTTGGACATAGGGAAGGATCTCATCCCATGTGCGTGGGTACTTTGAATTATACATGTGAAGGATATGCACAATCATTCGATTTACAAACTTGGTTTGGCCATCTGTCTGGGGGTGGAAGGTCGAGGATTTGGTGAGCTTGGTGTCCAGCAATGAACAGAGGCTCGACCATAATGTGTTGAGAAATCGACTATCCCGATCTAAGACAATGGTTTGTGGGATTCCAAAATGTACCCAGACTCGTTCAAAGAAGAGCTTGGCAGTGACCTTTGTTGTGATGTTTTCCTTGCAGGCAACTAAAATCGCCATCTTAGAAAAGCGATCAACAACCACAAAAACACAGTCATTTCCCCGCTTGTTGGATGAGAGGCCTGACATGTAGTCCATTGAGATGGATTCCCATCACCTTTCAGGAGTAGGAATAGGGGTGTGCAGGCCCTGTTTCTTAGTGGTCGGTTTGGAAATAGCGCAGGCAGTGCATGACCTGATATACTTGCTGACCTCTTGTCGAAGTTCGGCCAGTAGAAATGTTTTTGTAGCATCACCACTATCTTTTCAACATCGAAGTGTCCTGCCACCCAACTGTAGTGGGCTTCCTAGATCATCTTCTCTTGCTCTCTTGATGGAACACAGATATGGCCCAAACGACAGAAAAACCCATCCTGAAGATGGAAATTATCAACAACTGCGCTTGCACCCAACATTTGGTAGGTGGTGGCGAAGTTTGAGTCTGTCTCATAGAGTTGGGGCCATCCAGAGGTCTCATGGCCGCAAGAGTCTAGCACCGTGGTGAGTGTCACGACTGGCGGTCTACTGAGGAAATCAACGACGTGATTGGTGCTTCCTATTTTATACTTGATGTTGAGGTGAAATTGTTGCAAGTATGTGGACCACTTTTTATGGTGATCATTCTGTAATTTCCCTTATGTCTGCATGAAATGCAGTGGCTTATGATCAGTGTGGATGATTGTCTCCTTCCCAAGAATGTAATGTCTCCACTGCAGGCAGGCTTGCATAATGGAGTACATTTATTTATCGTAAGTAGGGTACTTACAGATAAAACCTGATAGTCTCTCACTATGATAGGCCATGGGGTGGCCATGCTGAGTGAGAACGGTGCCCACCGCATAGTTTGAAGCATCTGTCTCGATCTCAAAGGGATGTTGCAGGTCTGGTAGTGAAAGTACTGGGGCTGAGCACAAGCGTTGCTTCAAATCGTCGAACACTTGTTGTTGGGACCGACCCCATGCAAATTTCACCTTATCACCACCACTGGCTATTTGGCTAAGGGCCAATGCAATATGGGAGAATCCCAACACGAACTTGTGGTAGAAATTGGCAAGGCCCAAGAAACTTCGAAGCTCAGTGAGTGTGGTTGGGGCTGGTTAGTCACGGATGACTTGGATCTTGGTTGGATCCACATGTACGCCATGATGATCAATTATGTAGCCGAGGTAATGGACCCTGTCCATGCCAAAGGATCATTTTTCCAAGTTGGCATATAGCTTGTGTTGCCGCAGGGTGTGCAAAACCTGCTGAATATGCTGCAAATGTTTGGCCCAAGTCTTGCTGTAAATGAGAATTTCATCCAGATAAACCACTATCAAATTATTGGTGAATGATCACAAGATATTGTCCATCATCCTCATGAAAGTGGTTGGAGAATTTTTCAAACCAAAGGGCATGACCAACCATTCAAAAAGGCCTTCCTTTGACTTGAAGGCGGTTTTTCATACATCTGTTTGTTCTATTGGGACCTGGTGGTAGCCAGACTTTAGATCAATCTTATTGAAGTATTTGGCCCCTGTGACTTGATCAAGGAGGTCGTTGATTCAGAGAATCGGGTACCGGTTTCGGACTGTGATTTTATTCAGATCCTGTTAACCAATGCAGAGTCTCCATGTTCCATATTTCTTCTGTACCAACACGATTGGGCTCCTGCAAGGTGAC
>JASDQU010509574.1:27865-41132 GCA_032191745.1 Picea mariana
ATTTCCCTTGGGATCCAAAATGATCCTCGCTCACCCACCAACCCTTGATAAGATAATTATAGCTAGAAGGGAGAGAATATAAACAAAGATAATAACAAAGTTTTAAGGAGAAAGAAATAAGATGGAGAGAATAGAAACAATGAAACAAACATGAATTAGAGAAGGGTTAGAGAGAAGTTTAATGATGAAGGTGATGAATGGTGGGATTTTATGCATAGGACGTTTCAAAATCTTTAACACAATTCAAAGTCAGAAAATTCAATCGTAATTATAGCCAATTATGAAAACCTTCATTTTCAAATCTAGAAATTTAAAAAAAAAACATCATATCAAATAAAATCTAAATATTTCACTTTTTATAGTTTAAAAAATGAATTTTTTAAAGTGGTTTTAGTGTTTTAACAATTACATGCTATATTTTTTCAAGAAAGCAAAACAAAGACATTCTTTTTTTCAAACTTTATTTCATTATTATTTTAGCTTATTTAGTTAATTGATGATTATCATGATGATGATTAACATCCATTAAGAAAATTAAGAGATTACTTAGATTTCTTTAGAATCTTATTTATGTACCCAAAAAATTTGAGAGAAGTGTTCCAATATCACCATAGTTTTGTTGACTTAGGAGGTTAGGAAGGTCAATATTGTGATAAATATTTTGAAATTGTGATATAATTTGGGTATACATAGGGCACTCTAGGAGAAAGTGTTTTTCATCTTCAACCCTCTTAGTGTCACAAACATGATAGATTCTTGCATGCCACAGTGTTTTGGGAATTATCCAATGCCCGTTTTTTTCTATGTAGCTGGTGGGAGTTGGTTTGTGTTTTAGCAATGTTGATTTTCTTCTTTGTGCTAGTCAGGACTCATAGATACTTTTTATCTTCTAAATTAGGCTTGGCCACCTCCTTGTAGTATATTAGCTCCATTTTATCTTCTAGTTCTTTATTACACCATAGATTCTCTTTAAATTTAGATGTAATAATATTTTTAATATTATCGAGATTCTATAGAATGACATCTTCTTGTACTCCCCAATGATTTAGCCAAGACTCGACATCCTCATGCCATCCTCGCTTGAGCCACTGGTGGTTTTGGTTGGAGTTAGAAGAAATTTTTGGGAGCCTCTTGTCGTCTATGTTGTTTATCATGTTCTTATACATTAAGTACCTTGACATGCAATTTATATGAATCATAAATTTTGTTTCATTTATGTATCAACCCAAAGTTACTATTTACTTATGAAGTGCTATGCACACTATATGCAAGGATAGTTCTTTTATAGTTTCTAATATGAATATGCCTAAAAATTGAAACACAATTGTACTAAAAAAATGTTTTTTTTTTTTTTAAATAAATGAGGTTTTAAAACTACTAGAATTTCATTACTAAAGCATATCAATCTTTACCCAAGAATGCTAAAGAATCAGGTTGTGTTAAGTATCCAACTTTAATAATTGAATCTTCCTACAACAATGTTGTGATTTGGTATATTTGGAGAATATCACTTATTCAATGATCACTCAAATTAAAAATGCAAAATAAATAATGAAATATAACTTAAAATTTCAAAAGGTTTATTTTGTAATGAACTCACTATAACACCAACTATAGTCTAATTAGGCCATAAATGTCAAATACCATGTTGCAACTATTTCATTCAAATTGAAGGTTTTATTTTTGTTGTAGAAGTACTCTGTTTTGAACCTTTTCGATTTTGGTTAAGTTAAGTGGATTCACTTCAAAAACCTATTTACACACCACACCAGACTGTAAATCAAAATATTGTCAATAAAAAATGCTTTAAAGTAAATAACACTGCATGAAATGTAAATGAAACAAGACAGTATTAACCTGAAAATGAAGGTCCCGCCTCTTCCGGAAGAATGTTGTGAAAACTAATTCAATACAAGGAAACTCTCAACACATTAAAACCTTTACTCAATGCAATTAATCCAGCTCTAATTATTATAGGAAATTCAAACAATTCAATTTCACAATAGTTTTAGACTTCCAAGATTTATTTCTCCATTGTTGTTTTTCTCATACAAACTGTTGCTTATATAACATACAAACTTTTCTAAAAATGGTTTATCAGATCTTATAAAAAAGTTGAATACTCAGATTACAATTTGGTTGGCTAGAAGCCCACAATTTGAATGATCGTGGGTCCTCTAGATTTATATGATATTTGATAACACATGCTTTTAAAAATAAAACACTCTCTTTTTGTCATGCGATTAAGACAAGAGAATATCGCATGAAATACGGAATTTCCATTGATGTGGCACTAGATCAGAAAGTTGTTGGTATGCTTCACACAAAATGAAGGTTTTTTTACATTTGGAGACTGACGAGAAGCTTGTTGTTTACAACTCTATCGCTGATTTGACACATGTCTATTTTGCTAATAAGGAACCCCAAAGACACCTTTTCTCGTCTTTGACTGGGCTAGAGATGATGGTTCATTCTCATTTGGAAAACAAACCATCTCCTTGAATTATAGAATGGTGTGACATTATTTATTTCTTCATTGATGTTGTGCAGGTATCATAACCAATGACTACTACAGGTTCCAATTTATCTTGAAGTTTCTATAGGTTCTAAATTATCTTACAACATAACAATTGATATGAAATATTCTTGGTTCTAAAGCTATCAAATTCAAGAAAACATTAATAAAACAACTATATTTACCTTAATTTTCCTTTTTGCATTCATCTAATGTTGACCATGAAAAGTGACGGAAAAAATGTATATTTGAGGTAAAATGATGTAAAAAAGTAGTAGCCTTTTTGTAAAAAAAATGGTGCTAATTCAAGTGTAATATTCCCAAGGATGAGCCCCAGTTGTAGTTATGAATTGTAAATAAGTTTTGTAGGATGGTGAGCCGAGTGTTGATAAGTTGGTGGGCTTATGTGTTTATTAGGCTGGAGAGCCTAAGTGTTAAAGGCCAGGAGCCTGATTTCGTATATGTAATTATGAAGATCATTAATAAAATATAAACATCGATGCGTGGAGATTGACCACGAAGAAAGTGGGATGGGGGACTAAGCTTCCACAAGGTTGGGTAAGGGAGGAGGCTAAGTGTGTGGGCTTAGGGGCTAAGCTAGGGGGCTTACCTCTAAAGGGGATAATAATTTATTATTATTTCCTTAAGGCTAAGGTGGACATGTTGAGTGTTGTCCTAAGCTCCTGTAAAGAGAACATGTGCTAAGTGGAACTCATGCGGCTCCAAGAAGACAAGTGTCGACCTAGGCGCATGCAGTTAAAACTGATGAGTCAGCCATGTTGGGGGTCACTCTCTCATTTTCTGTCATCTTTCGCCTGATTTCACGGGGATCAGGGGCATCTGAACTATTTGGCCTTGGCGTCTGCCCTCGGCATAAACTCACACATTTGTGAAACCAGTGGGAAGGGAAAAGTTGAACCGTGTGTTATGTGAACCCAGGTTTATCCACACTGCAAATACGAGTTTGTTCCTTAACCATTTGGGTTGTTGTCCCGTGTCTTCCGTGGAACCCCACGCACCTAGGTAGTCACCTGAGGCTGCTAAGTCTTAGTGTCTAACTGTTATCATTTTGGGTGTCCATACCCATTTTCTAGTTGGATGTTGTGGCCATGCAACTCCTGGACTGAGTGTGGCTTGCTGCCGTTGTTTGTTCCCTACTAAGCTTTGTTGTTGTCCTCACTATGTTGGAATTGAGTTGAAAGTGGCTGAAGAGGTAGGTTGTTAGGCCTCTGAGCAACTCTCCCAGGTGAGAGATTTTGTTGGGAAGTGGTTTTCTCCCAGAGAGAGTCCAACACCAGCTATGGAGCTCTGAGAATTCATTATCTGGCATGTTTCCGAGACCCTGAGAGGGAGGTGAAGCAGCCGATGGACTGTGTGATAGTGAAGGTGTATACTCCTGGGTGGAATAGACATGTGGGGAATGAGAGTCTGTGAGTAGTGGGTGTAAGAAGGCTCCTGGAGAGAATCCTTCTGGTTGCATTGTCCAATTTTCTGTAACCTTAGCCTAGTCTAGGATTGCCTTGCCCTAGGTGGATCTTAGTCCTAGCTCAGGGTTGACCCACTACTGAGCGTGATGAGAAGAGTGGTCTATGGCTGGGAGGTTTGTGGAAGGTCTGCACGTAGTTGGTGGATTTACTCATGCTAAAAGATAAGTATCGGTCTGTGCTAATTTATACGTTATGCATGTTTGTGCTACTGATGCTTCAATGTTATCATGTGTTTCGTTGCATTTGGATTTACTGTTAATCTTGTTAGAATCTGAATGGTAACAATAAATATGTGTTAATTATGTGTTTATTGTGTTATGTATTTTAAATTCATTAAAATGCATATATTATATAAGTGTATATTCCACAGTGGTGGCATTACCCAGTCTCTGTGTTGGTCGGGGATGTTATAGTTTGGTATCAGAGCTAAGTGAAGGCTCCGAGTAGTGGCATTGCCTAGCCTGTTGGTGGCTGGGGATGTTACAAATTGGTATCAGAGCATGGTTTCAACACTGAGCATGGATGGGCCATGTTAGTGGAAGTTGAAGAAAGAGTTTCAGAAGGAGTTGTTGTCGAAATGGAAAAAACTCAAGTTCAAACCCAAGGTTTCAAACACTGAGCCTCAATGGGCTGGATAAGTGGTTTCTGGACCCAAGGTTTCAAGAGGAAATTATGTCTAGAGGACCAATTTTGAACCTCAAAACCTTCCTGAGTGCCAAGAAGTTACCTTGGCCGTGTTGCGAAGATCAGGAGGAATAGTTGTATCATAAAACCACGACATAAGTGATATTGGGCCACAGATTAATGTGGACCTTAGGATATGTTCGGGAAAAGGAGAATCCTTCACGATCGTCAGATTTGGTAATGTTCCGAGGCAGTTAGCTGTGAATTCCTTTTGAAATCCACAGAGTAACATAGTCTGTTCTATGCCATAGGATTTGTTCGGAAGGAAGAGAAATCCCTTACGACCGTCAGATTTGGGGAAGGTGTAGAGGAGTTAAATCGGAATCCCTTCGAACTTTGCGACTTCAGTGAAGTTTGATGCCAGAAACAAGAGATGGGACAAATCCCAAAGCTTCGAAGTGGATCTACACCGTAGATCTGGAGAGGAGAGCTAGACCATTGGATCAAGCCAATGTTAAAAGGTCAAACGCAGTAGTGAAGGGCGAAAGCTCCCGAAGAGCCGAAGTAGTGAGTCATGATGATGTCACTTACATTGATGTGGAAACATGAGTTGTCTACCAAGTTTAAGTGGATTCCGAACCATGGAAGATTGAAATGGCATTTTGAATGTGATGTGTGCCACCCATATGAATGGGCCACGTATCTATTATCACTCCAGGAAACACTCCTAGGCTGTAAGTCAGAGATGCCTGGTAACTTAATCTTTTTGGAAACTATTTTCTCAATAATAAGTGTGGGTTTGCATCAAGATGAATATCCTAATCTCTGAATTGTATCTTCAAGACAGTCTAACTATATTCATGCAACACAAGGCCTTTAAGAGCTATTTATTAGATAGGTTTGTATAATAGATGGATAAGAAAACCAATCAGTTAACCAAAACATACATAAACCATATATATGATGGGTCAACAAATTAGTCAAAGATGCTTATGATTCTTGCTTAACAATCAAAAGTAAGATGACCGTTACCATAGGACCATTAAACAGAGGCAAAAGAACGAATTCCACTCATATGCATAGACAAAGATGAAGGAGGGTCTGACAATAACAAATGAAAGAAGCTTGCAGGCTTGATATATTAAAGAAAATGTCTTTCATACAAAACAATAGAATGTAGAACTCAAAATCGAACCTTTAGTTCATCTTATGTTTTCAGCTTTATAGCTTTTACAACACAGTATCTAGATCCTGAATTAATGGATCAGATATGCCTAAAATAGAAAGTCAAAACTAACTTGCAAAAGATAAGGAATGATCCTCAAAATGAGTTCAATTCCACATTTCATGGTCTTCAGATCTTGTAGAGTCCTTGTGCAGTGCAGAATAGCCTTCCAAGGTTGATTGATGACTCTTCCAAGAGACAAAATTTAAATTTGCTGAGTTGTGAAAAAATCCTAATTTGTTGCCACCAAAAATAGGTACCAAAACCAACTTGGTTACCTTTTCTAATCCTTATACCCCAAAAATGGATCTTGAATCTGAGTCTATAATTCAACATCTATCCATTACAAGTGTTTTCAAATGATTTGGATTAGTAAAACCTCGATCTGTGCAAAATTTAGCTTTCTCTGGCTAGTTACAGGTTTCGGTGGTTAACACAGAGAAATTCTGGGTGTATTAACTACCGAAAGCTCCGCTTTCGGTGGTTAATGAACAATCTTCCTGTTCACCTAAACCACCAAAAACTTAGCTTTGTCCGAAACTTCAAAATTGAAAAAATTGATTACCTTGATGCTTTGTTGAATGTTCAAGGCCTCTTTGATGATGTAGCTCTTCCTCGTACATATCTGGGAGCTTTAACTTGCTGTGTGGAAGATTGTGGTATATCCACCATTGTTGTAGCTAACTCAACTAAAGTTTCCAAGCCTGTTGGTTCCTGTGTTGGAGATTGAGACTCTTTTAACTTTAGCCTCAGAAGTCTAAGCTGCCTGTACAGCTCCATGTTCTCTCTTATCAGCACCCTGTTCCTGTCCTTGATTTTATCATGCTTTTCCTTGAGACTTTGGTTCATGTTAAAAAGTTCTGCATTTCTTTTAGTCAAGTCTGTATTTTCCTTTTTAATGACTCTTTCTAAAACTGCCATCTTATAGATTTGTTTCAGAAGTTTATTTATTTTCTGAGTCTTAGATGCTTTAGGCTTGCTTGAAAAATCTTTTGCTAATGGTTGACTGTGTTCATCTGGAGGAGTTGGTGAGGGCAAGTTGGGATAATCTTCTGCAACTTGCTCAACCTTTTCGTCACCCTGTGTCTTTGCTAACTCCTGCTCTGGCTCTGAGTCACTGTATGGTAAGTTCAAGGGGTTATCTCCTTCGGTGAGGTCCTTGGTCTGCTCACCCTCTTTACTAAACTATAATTTCCTTTTGGTTCTTTTTCCTTTAGCAGAGGATGGTTCTGTCGGCTCTCTTGGAGGTGAGATAACCTTCCTTTTTCTTAGACTGCTCTTAGGGGTGATGGAATTCTTAGCAGCAGAATTCTTCCCCTTTTCATCCTGTTGAAAATTAGTTTGGAACTCATTCCAAAATAGGAAGTAATTCTAGTCCACTTGTTTCTTCTTCAAGGACTCTTTAATAATGAGTGTAATCAACCCTTGGTGTGACAACCTACTAGCCACTTTGGTAGGCTTCGCCTTGACTTGTCTGGCCATTTTTATGAGAGCTTTGTGAAGGTAGAAAGGCAAATTGATGGGAGACCTGCTTGTGAAATGGTTCAATAGCTTAAAGTGGTAAAACATAACCCTAGTGTATCTACCTTCACAGGTGATATAGACAAAGATTGCCTTTAGGAGAGATTGCCACTTACGTTCCAGATAAGACATTGGTATGTCTTTTTTCCATATAAGATCCTTGTGCAGAGGCTATAGGTAGGATCTAAATTCAATGTTTGAAGGCACAATTGATTTGAACCAGCAATCCCCTATTCTAGGGAGACCAGTGAACTCAGCTATGGCTACCTCATCAACCACAAACTCCTCTTTTCCCATTGTTGCTGCTCTTCCATCATATGAGATAACAAAGGTTTCAAACACCTATTGGTGGAAATCTTCCAGTTTTTCACAATATGCATAGAATCCAGTTTGCTTGAAGAACTCGACCACCTCAGGGTGAGCCTCAAGGTACCAAACTCTATCCAATTCATCCCTTAGGGCTGGCCCTCCTTTCAGCATTTAGTAATTGCTGACTTGTACCAGTGATTTAGGAAAATCTTTGTGCCAGGGAGACAAAGACTCTATGATTTAGGGTGACAGGGAGTATGACTCAGAGTAAAACAAATGAGATAGGGTGAATCAGAGTTTGATTGCATAGCTCAACCACTAACCAAATCTAAACAACAGACTTCCTGAATACAAGATGAAAATTTCGAGTTTAGGTGAGATATAAAATCAAATTGAAACAATATGAAATTCAAACTACCTGATGACTCAACTTGGCTTGATTGGTATGACAATTGGCTCGATAACCATCTGCTAAACTCAAAATCCACTTGGAAATCACCACAAAAACGGGATTATGGCCTCTGAGTATGCGTTTACTTGATGAAATCATGGGCTCAAGACTGTCACAATGACTCTCAGATTCGAATTGGTAATTAATGGAATCAAAACAGAGATTAATTAGGGTCATAATGGATCTGTATCCTCGTGACTGGAGATAATGAGGGGCCATGTGACTAATCACTTCTGTTAGTCGGGACTCACACATGAGTTTCTGTGTCTCTGCCAAGCCTTAATTCTGAAATGACAAATGTAGTTAAAAGGACAACAGGGTATCAATCTTCAGATAGATGCAATAATAACATGCATACCTCACCACCTCCATGGACTTTCATAGGTTATGTCTTCATGATTACGCCAATTGATAGCTAGCTCGTGCAAAAGCACGGGCTTTTCTTTTTTCCTGTGGAAACCTTTTCGGTGGTTAATTGGGCCTTTGATTTTCCCCCTTAACTACCGAGAACAAAGGCTTTCGGTGGTTAATGAGCACTTTTCAGGCTCGCCTAAACCACCGAAACCTGAGATTCTCTATTTTGCTTGACAAAACCAAATCAAAAGTTATTTCCAAGTTTATTTACATAAAATAGACTCTCTAACATACCTAAAGAAATTTAGAAATAAATTTTTGGACCACAATCTATCACCTAAAAAGAAAAATCTCCATCAATTTATTTGAGGAGATAACAGTATCAGTCGCTAGTATTCCACCATGTGGATTTCTTGTATGAGCATGGTTAGTGGGGCCCGAGGTTACATAACGTAGTTAAAGTTCGAGGGACCCACAATGGTCATTGATATGAAGGAAGGAACGTGGATCGTTGATCTACGAAGAGACACGTGGAGGACAGAGACTCACTCTGTTGGACAGCCGTTGATTTGAAAGTGGATGTGTGGCGCCAAATCTGGAACTCCGGGTACCAAGCGCTCTAGAGGAAAGAAGAGGGTGAAAGCGTCAAAGTCCTGAAGGATAACTCGATCATTGATCGAGGAGGAGGTGGAAGGACCCTTGATCTGGTCTTGGTCGGAAAGAGCCGAAGTCTCGAAGAGAATCAAGGCCATTGATTTGGAGAGGATGCATGGCAGAAGATCTTTCACTTTAGGGAAATTAACTTCGAAGATTTGTGTGTGTGGAGATGTGAGAACTTCCGAAGGCCGGAGAGCTGGATTTCATCAGAACCGTTTGATTGTTCAAGAAAAGTGTCATTAGATCTTCCACTCTGGAAGATTGTCATATGAGGAAAAGCAGATAGTTGAGAGTTGAAACTCCCAAGGGCCGAAGAGATGGAATCAACCGTAGTTGTTGATTTGGAAGGGATCTACATGTTGACAGATAGTGTAGATCTCGGATCGTGTGTGGAAGGAGGAAAGAAGTTAGAAAAGGGTAGATAGATAGAAGCCGTTGATCGCTGATCATCGCCGAGGGATTGGAGATCGATGAATGAGTTGGATTGCAGGGCCAGAACTTGCTTGGATGTTAAAAATCTGAGAGCAGGCCGCAATTTATACCATGGTTTTAACAAAGTGATGCATGACAACTGGAGGTGAATTGTGGGGAGAAAAGTGGGTTGGCCTAAAACCACTCTTTCCCACGTCCGTAATCATAGTTTTACATGAGGTCATAGCTCAGGCTCTTATGAAGGAAAGGGATAACACCTGAAACTTGGAGTTTTGGAAGCGTGCAGGAATAAGTCCGTGGGTCTATCAGGATCTGTGCCTAAAGGAGAAAAGGGGGCATGTGTATAATTTTTTTTGGTTCAATCACGAGCCCGAAGAGTCAATGCAACTCAGAAATTTGAAAGATCCTTTGACCGGGAGGTCAACAGACCCTTCTGAGGTAGGTTCACTACGTCGAAAGTGATCAGGGCAGAAATAGTCATGTACAGTGACTACAACGAGAGCACAAGAAGATTCAGGAATCCGGGAAGAATTGAAGACTTCTGGGATCATCAAGGAAAATTTGCACATGGGAAAGAAGTTGTTGTAATTTCTGTGGCAGCAAGTATGTTACGGTTTGTTGGGTCAGCCGGAGGAAAGAATGCTTGCATGTTTGCAAGTGTTGTTGGTGATGTTGTTGCATAAGGAGGGAAGCAACAGAGAGCTTAAGTGTTGGTTATAAGTTTGATAAAAGAAGCATGAAAGATTCTACTGCCACCAGACATTCAGGTAGTATAAAATTTATTAATGGCAGTCATGCAGGTATGAGTTTTTATTACTCTTTTTGCATAATTTTTGAAAGGAAATTTAGATAAGAATTTCCTCAGCCAGAGTTATTTTATAAAATCACGTGATTATATTATTGAATGCATACCACTGGATGTGGTAAAGGCTGGAGGCTTGTATTAATTCAAAGCCTTTTAGCTTCTGAATGCACACAATGACACATTAGAATGTCATTTTAATTTGGTTATGGGGTAATAACCAAAGAATTAAAAGATAAGAACTTGTTATAGGAATGAATGCCAGTAAGCTAGTCATGTATGAGACTAGGACATGGTTGGATATGGAAAGGTTATGAGCCACATAGGTACTAAAATATTCCTACCTTTAAATAAAACTTGGACTGCAACCATTTTGATAACACTAATGAAAACCACAGAATTATATTCTTGGTGTAGTGTTCGGGTCGAAAACGAAGGCATACAATTAATTGGGAAGACAATAGGAAGTGTGTGGAGAATGTGTCAACACATTGGCTAGAATTCCAACTCATGGTTGGTGAGATACATGACTGAGATAAAGAGAATTATGTAATTCAATGCAAGGTGCAATGAATAAGTATGCATGGAGAATTGCACTCATGCATAGTAAGTGATAGAATTGTATACTAACTGCAATGGTTGAATATGTTTTGTAAGTACATGCGTATATATTATTGCATGGAAATAATTGTTGCTAATAGATGAAATGTTGTTAACTCATGAAGTTGAGGAAATTTTAGGGAGGTGTTAGACATTGCAATAGGAAAGTTGCAAGTCAAGTAGTCACATGAGCATTGACTACAAAAAATTTTCTTATTCAGAAAAAGAAGTAATGAACTTACATATATTACTGTGAACATGCATATGCATAGAATGACAAGTCGTTCTAGTTTATTAAATTGTTTGGTAATGTTGGTCAGTTTGCACAGGTTTTGTCATTAATGTCAAACTTGAAGCTGCATGGTGGTTTGCTGAGAGTTCCTTCGGAATTTGGGAATTCAGAGGTTGCAAGTTGAGAGAACGGAGGCATGCGACCATCGATCCAATGTAAGCATAAATCGAATATCGAGAATCAAAGAAAGGAGGAGCTCCAACCTTCGACATCGCGATACATGAAACCGCGAAATGCGAAGTCCCAATGAGATCAGGACTGTCTGATCACGAAAGTCCGTGGGACCGTCGATCGGGGAAAAGTGGATATCGGGAAATCAGAAGTCAAAGGAAGGAAATGCGATAGCATTCCAACTCGCGAAATGTCGAAATGCGAAAATCTGAAATGCCGAAATATGAAAGGCTAAAACGCCAAAACATGGAACGTCGAAATGCCAAAACGCTAAAAGCCGAAATGCCAAAATATGAAAGGCTAAAACACTGAAACATGGAACGTCGAAATGTCAAAACGCTAAAAGCAGAAATGCCAAAATGTGAAATGCCGAAATGCCGAAATGCGAAACGTCGAAATTCCTTTTTGGTGTGGGCAGTGGTTATCGCTGATGGTCATGTGAGAGGGAGGAGATAGCACAAAGCTAAGCTCTATTTCGGGATTCGCAACTTGAAGTGTCAAGACTCTTCGACACAAGATTTCCGAAATGAGAAATGTGAAATGCATTTCGATTAACCTGTGGTCACGACCAATGGGCATATGGTTTAGCTTATATGTATTGCCAAAGCGCTCAAAGGCTATTCTATGCTGAAAATTCAAAACAAATGCATGTTCATCAAACGATGCTGGTTAAATATTTAAACTGATCATGTGGTTGTTGTTCTTCTAGATGCCTTGGCCAATAATAATCATTGCAAGATAGTTATTAAGCTATTGTAACTGAATCTTCGAAGCCTGAGGGTTCGAGTGTACGCTATGAATGTACAAGGAAGCAATAAGTGAAATTTGGTGAGATGAAAGTGGGTGTGTATGGAATTAATGGTACAACCGTAGCTCTAAGGTAAAATTCGTTTCTGTAAATGAATATCAAACCGAAATAAAATCATACAGGGAAAGTGAGAAGAAATGATGAAGATATAGTAGAGATCAAGGGGAGAAGAATGGATTTTGATATGATTATATAAACAGAGAGAACTTGAATGATGAATCCTTTTCCAGAGAAGTTAAAGAGTTGGTTTCCAGGTTCTTAGTGACAGAGAAGGATTCCAGGGTGGTAGGGAGGAGCAAGGGGAGACTTGAAAAGTCTCCTGTACAAGTTGGTGCTTGTACATCTGGGAGTTGTAGCTTCCATTCAGTAGGTGCTGAAGAAATAGAGGTAGCAACCTCATCTGGGTTGTAGCTTAGATAAAATAAGAATGTAAAGAGGAGTTGGAGCATGCCTTTCATTCATAAGAAGAAGAGGTTTTTCCCTTTTGGGTTTCCTCATGAAAAATCACCGTGTCATTGTTTCATTTATGTGATTGTATATTTATTCGTTAAATGTATTACTGCAAGTTAAATGTTAAAGGCATGATTTATTGATTAATAAGTAATCTTCCTATAAAATGAAAGAAATTTTATACAACTGATTCACCCCCCCCCTCTCAGTTGACTATTCCTATACAACAATTGGTATCAGAGAAGGTTACTTCAAGATATCAATTTAGCCACTGGAATTTTTTGATCATTCATAATGGATAAGAAGTCAGAATTTACAAAACATGGTTTGCCTTTGTTTGATGGTCATAATTATGCTTTTTGGAGTATCAGGATGAAGCTGTTTTTACAAACTCAAGGAGTAGATATCCGGCAGACTGTACTAAATGAATATAAAGTCCCAACAACCATTCCAATAGATGCTACAGGTAAGAGACTCTATGAGAGTAATTCCAAAGCTATGTATGCAATACTAGGAGGTCTAGCAGGGTCAAAATTTGTTAAAGTTATGCATTGTGCATCAGCAAAAGA